>JBBPBX010026546.1:18739-38008 GCA_038048925.1 Garcialebias charrua | reverse complement strand
CCCCTCCTTCCCCGTCTGTGTGAAAATTTATACTGTATTTACTTACAAGAAAAGTACTGTGCTAACAGAGAGGCAGTACTGATGAAACATACATAAATAAAATAAACATAAATATGGCACGAGAACTAAAGTTGATGTTGAGAAGTAGATTTTTATTTAAATAATTTTACAAACCAAGAAATTTGATTGGCTTGCTTGTAGAATTCTCGGTGGATCTGAG
Source organism: Garcialebias charrua (assembly GCA_038048925.1). Taxonomy (NCBI): domain Eukaryota; kingdom Metazoa; phylum Chordata; class Actinopteri; order Cyprinodontiformes; family Rivulidae; genus Garcialebias; species Garcialebias charrua. The sequence goes on along the minus strand of JBBPBX010026546.1, from coordinate 37,788 downwards.
AACACACAGATACAAATTATTACTTTCTTACTTCAGCATTCCATTTAAAACGTGACTGAGAGAGGATTGATTGCAAACATTTCCCATTGTATTTTTCCTGATATTAAGAAAAATTATGAAGGGTTACATAATCATCTCTGATGTACAGGACCTAAAAACTTATGGTTAAATATAAAATAAATATTTAAATACTTTTTTTAATCATGAATGTAGCAGAATGCTACACAAAGACTCTAGTATTTGATCGATCTTGTTTATAAATTCTAATCCAAATACTTTAGGTTTTAAAGGCTTAACAACGTTAAATTAGGACGTTTTAACAGTAGGCCTGGCGCCCACACCAGCGGTCCGATTTAATAAAATTTTAGCGAGAAAGACTCCAAATTGTTTCGCTGAACCAAGCGGACAGATCCGTTTTTATCATGAAAATCTAACGGCGAAAGATCCGATTTTAACTCATCCAAAAATTACGTTTTTTTTATCGGAAATGAAAGCTAAGCTAATGCTAACGGAGCCGCCAGCTAAAAGCTTCGTCCGTCCGAAAACAGTGCAAATGCCGTTGTACTGTGAAACTAAACGTTTTTAAATTGTGTTTTCTCTGCAAAAAGAAACTGAGATTTCGCTTACCAATTTTTATCGAAATAGTTCTGTCGAAAAGGCTGAATGATGACGAGGCAAGAATTCTGGAGGCCTTGTTGTCATGAGAACTTTGATACAGTGTTGCCAGATCTCGCGACAGAAGCAAGCGACCAGCCCAAAACAGGCCCAAAACGAGCCCAACTGGCAACCCACCCCTTTGTGTAAAACTAAGACCGTTTTTAACCAGTATAAACATACATTTGTTATGGCGTTGCATACAAACGGCAAAAATTATGCTAAACACTTTGAAAAACATATCCACTCTAAGAAATAAAGATACATTTTACATATTAATACTGATTAATCCCATTAAACCTCTGGATCTCATTTGAGATCTGAATTTTAAACGAAGAGTGATGGCAACAAATTGGCGATCAAAACATTAAAGAAATTCGTGAAAGCTGCGTACAACTTAGTAAAAATAAACTGAAAATTGGACAGCTAACCATGCTAAGTGTGCACCCTTTTTCTCCCATTTTTTAATTATATTATTTCCCCATATTTCCCCACTTATTGGAGCTAATTTTAGCGTGGTCTTGTCACTAGACGAAGAATAAAGTGAAATGAATAACAAGCCCAAATAAGCGACTTTACGTTCATAGTAAGCCCAGGTAACCACAATAAGCGACTACAGAAAACAAAGAGCCCAGAGTAGCTTATGATGAGCGGTCTTGGCAACTATGCTCAGTCACCTGTGATTATCTGAGGGGAACAGACAAGTAACATTCATGAAACAAAAACAGTTTTATCTTGGTCATCCAGAGAGGTTCAGTTCATGTTTTCAGATTCTGAGTAGGGTCTGTTACTGCGAGGTGAAGTTGAGAGGAACTGGATGTTTTTATAGCAGTCGCATAGGATGTTGATAAAACACGGAATATATTTGGATTTAATGCAAAATAAATGGGAAGTAGAGAAAGTATTACAGGTATACTGCATTGAATTACAATTATTGACTATTTAAACTTTTATAATAAGCTTGTTAATTTAAATTAACAACCATAATCAGATCAAAATTATTAAGTTTAGGCATTTTAGGATAACAAGTCTTAGAAAAATTTAGCAGAAATTTATTTTTAGACTTGCCAGTAAATTCTGTCTTTTAAAAGTTTAACTAAATTGATAAAACTTTGACACTTATAAAGAATACAAAAGATATATATTTTTGTCAAATAGATTTTTGACCAGATTGTAAGTTAAAACGCTCAGTTTAAATTCATCATTTTAAAACGATTTTTGCATACATTGAAAATGTTTTATCAATTTTAAAAAGCTATTTCACAGTTAAGTAGATTATAGGAGCTGTTTCCTTTTAAGAGTTATATAATGTGACTGAAATGATTAATAATAAAAATGCTTTATTAGAAGTAACTTTTCAGCAAGTAGGTTAAATACGCACAAGAATCCAGCCAACTCGCCAGGAGTGAAAGACACATTTCACTGTTAAAACCTAATTTTGGTGTTGTTTCGCATAAATTATGACCATTAGAGGCAAAAAGAGGTCTGGTATATTTGAACGGGAATTAGAATAACATATCATTTGACCATACAATGCATAATCTTTGACAGCAGTAAGAAGGGTTGTTTTTATTCAAACAGATTGGGGCTGTGTATACAGTAATAATAATATGGAAGATTAAAACGGAGCCCATGCTTTAACTTTTGATAAGTAAACCACTGACAAGTGGTAAAATTTCTAGTTTCAGGTTAAATTGACAATTTTACTCATACGTAAATTAATGATTTTAGATCTATTATGCAGATCAGATTAAAAGGATGCCTCTGTTGAAAATTCACTTTTATGTAAATGAACATTTTAAAATTCCATTGTGCAAACCAGACTTGCAGAGGTGGCTCTATTCAAGGTAATTGCTTATAGAAATAACATGATTACTTTGAACCTGGTTTGTTAAGGATTTTTACATTTTTCTATTTTTCTCATTTTTTTCTTAGAAGCGGCATCACGGTGTTTGTGGAGCGGAAACCGTAAGTCTGAAAGACCTCACGACACTTTGCAGAAACACATGGTTAGTAGTACATATATTACGATAGGGTCATGTCAAAGAACACATGCAGCGTCTGAATTTTTGAATCACAAACTACTGTGGTTATTGATTGGATTGGATCAGATTTGATATTAAGGGCATGTCCAGAAGCTGGCTCACTGACTTCCGAGGACACCAAGGCTGGACTCCCAGGCTGCCCTGCTCAAAATAAACATTCGAGGGGCTTAAAGAACTATGGCACTGAACGAGGGCTGTGCACTGGACTTTTCTCTGAACAAAAGACACCACAAAGACTTTCACAAAGAACTGTCAGAACACGGTCATCAAACACAAATGACCAGTATATGCGGTCCGGGTGTGATGGATCGATGATGAACAAAGATCTCACCCAGGAGCAAAGATCTCGCCCAGAAACAAAGATCTCACTGGATGCTGTGACAAGAGGGAGCTGAACAGGTTCTCCAGAAAGACAAAGAGAACAGGTCTTGAAGTCAACCACGCCAACTGTCCAGCTGAAGGTCATGCCCCCCGTATAGATCTGTGAAGATCTGTCAATGATCCTGGTATCGTGTTTCAAAACTGCAGTCTGCTATGATTAATTTTATTTAATGTAACACATTCTCATGATATGGCCTGCTAGAGCAAGGCCACAGAATTTGTAGTTTATATTGTGTGGGTCTGACGACTTATTTTTCCGCTTCCAGTAACTCCGTGATGGTACAGAGATACTGATCCCAGCTCATAACCCTGAAACAAAAGTTAATGTTTATATTTTCTTTTGCAGATTAAATTTGTGTCTCCACAAACATTCATGCAAAAGTTTTGTGGAGCTGAAGGAAGGATTGTCCTTGACGGGAGTGCATTTTGGTTGGTCTGGTTTTCCACAAAGGAATTGATTAAGAGATTTTTAGAACAATTTTTATAGCTTTATGCTTTAAATCTTAGATTATTTATACCATACCACTTTATTTATAGAGCACTTAGGCTGACGCGGGCCAACCAAGGTTCTGTATGATAGAAACAAGCCAAGCAGACAGTGAAACGTAAGGAAAAACAAAACAAAATCGAATACAAATTATATAGAAAAAGCAACAGAAACTAGCTAATATAGTGAACAGTGTATATTACAGAGAGGATCAAAACACATCACATCATGTTAAAGTTTGGAAGAATAAAAGTGGGTTTTTAATCAAGACTTAAAGACTGAGTGAGGGAGCCTGCCTGACACTCAGTGGCGATAAATAATAATGCAATAAGGGAATGTTAGGAGGTGTTCCTAGAAATAACTAATAATAATAAAGAATATATCACTAATGACATTAATGAGGGCTCATAAAAAAAAAACAGCTCATTCATTGATTAGATGATCAGTTATACAAAAAATAACTTGGCATAGCCATTTAAAGGATCATTTAAGAAGCATGTTGTACTGTAGGATAAATCAGATAAACCTACAAACCACATTGCTTTTATATATGTTGTTTGATGAACAGGTACTGTATATGCCATTTGATAAACAGGTATTTATTTTTAACAGATCCAAAGAGAAAAGATGGGGGACGCCCTGGAGTTTTGGATCTATTCAAAAGGTTGATTTGAAAGGTTGATTTTGAAATGTGGTGGTTCTATATTTTTAAAACACGACTGACCCTGACTATAGACTGGACTTATTTTGAGAACATGAACCACATATGTCTGTCTATACAGCTGTATGTCTGTCTATATGTATATGTGTATGTGTGTCTATATGTATGTATGTCTGTCTGTACGTATATGTCTGTCTATGTCTGTATGTATGTTTAGACTTTTTCTACAGACTATGAAAAAGGTAAAGTATTTTAGGTGAGTATAAAACGTCTCCGTCTCCTGCTACTCATTTTGATGATCATGCTAATTAAGAATAACTTACTAATTAAAATAACCTCAAATCAGAGTGAGTGATTACTCATTTTCACTGAAGAATGAAATCATTTGTTGTTGTGTTGTTTTTTGCCATTAAATACAAATGTTTTAGATAGTAAGAATGGAATTTTATTTTATGTTTAAAGAAACAATTATTATTATAGCCAATTACAGAATTTAGTTTAAGTTAAGTTAAGGAGTTACCCACAGTTTGACCTTCCCCAGACCACAAATGGCTCATGGGATCCGAAGGCCTTAGTTTTATTTGACAAATTGCAAGTTTTTTGGTGTCCAGTTCTCCTCTCAAAAAGACTACAGGTTTCCGGAACTCCTTCAGGGGGAGTTGCCAGTGATGCCAGTGAATCCCGCCTTGACTCGAGGTCCTGCTAGGGACGGCTGAAAACGAGGGTGGACGGGACCCCTACAGGTGGAGGAAAGGACACGTCATCTTCTCGAGAGAAAAAGCAGCAGCTGTTACATCTGAGTGACCGGTGCTCCCCTGAAAAGGAAGTTTGGAACGATCGCTGAGCCAGATTTTGAGATGGATCTGGTCAGAGCAAAGCTCCCCACTTTGTCGAGACATGTGGCTTGACTACACTATGCCACACACAATTCAGGGTTGCGACCTGCTACTGTGCCCGCAATTCATGCCTGAATAGACTAAACAACAGACAGCTGGACAAGACTGAAGCCATCAAACTGCCTGATGCCCTCCACCCACAAGGCGCACAAAAAGCTCTCCCCAAAGAAAAGAATGAACTTTGACAGAAACCCAAGAAGAAAAAGACCCGCACAGAAACTCACAGAAGAGGAAGACTTGAACAAAAGCTCCCCCCCAGAAGAAAAAAAGACTCTTCTCCCCCCCCCAGGATGAAATGAACTTATTCCACACACAAAGAACTTCCCCCCCCCAGATGAGATGGACTTGGACCCAACAATGAAAAACTGGACTTATTCCACACACAAAGAACCCCCCCTCCCCCCAGATGACATGGATTTGTGCCCAACAATTTCTGCCACAAACAAATCCCCAAGGAACAGAAAGAACGTGTTCTGAAAACGGGGCACTCCCTCCCCAGGAAAGACACTGAAATTACCCTCCCACACCAAAAACAAAAAAAAAAAGGGATGGATGCTGTGAAGAAGAATGGTTGATCTATTTCATTTTTTAAGTTCAAACCGGTTGTTTTTACTTTCCTGGGCAATAGTTGATATCAAAGAAGTTTCAAACTTATTTTATTTTTGTGCCCATAAAGGGCTATTTTGTTGTGTGTTTGAGAATTATTTCCCACATCTTTGAAAGTGTATGAGTTCTATTTAATTGTTTAAGACAAATTAGATTGGTTCTGGCTAAAAACAAATTAGATTGGTTCTTTTTTGGTTAAAACAAATTAGATTGGTTTTTTGGTTAAAAGAAATTAGATTGGTTCTGGCTAAAAACAAATTAGATTGGTTCTTTTTTGGTTAAAACAAATTAGATTGGTTTTTTGGTTAAAACAAATTAGATTGGTTCTTTGGTTGATAATAATAATAATATAATAATAAACTTTATTTGTATAGCACCTTCCAACAATGCCTTGCATTGACCAAGGTGCTTAACAGGATAAAAAGATGAATAAACTGGAACAATAAATCAATGAAAATAGAATAAGAAACAACAGCAATAAAAGAAGGCAATGGAAATAAAAAATGCTACAAACTAAAACTTTTTGAACAAGAGGAAATAAAAAGGCAATGTAGATAAAAAATGTTACATATTAAAATACCAAAAGTAATAACAGTTGCACACTGGAAGCTTATTTGAACTAGAGGAAATAAAAAGGCAATGGAAATAAAAAATGCTACATACTAAAATACCAAAAGTAATAAAAGTTACACACTGAAAGCTTTTTTGAACAAGTGTGTCTTCAGTCTGGTTTTGAACAGAGTCAGATCAGAGGTGGCACGCAGCTCAAGGGGGAGACTGTTCCAGGCTTTAGGGCCGGCAACAGAAAATGACCGGTCTCCCCATTGTTTGTACCTTGAGTGAGGCACCTCCAGCAGGTGTTGACTGGCAGATCGTAAAGCTCTGCCGGGCTGATGGGCTTTCAAAAGTTCTGAGATGTACAGAGGTGCAAGTCCATTCAGAGCTTTGAAAACAAACAGCAGCAGCTTGAACTGTATCCTGAACTGAACCGGGAGCCAGTGTAAAGAGGACAGGACAGGAGTGATGTGTTCATATTTTCGTGTGTTGGTCAAAAGGCGCGCGGCAGAGTTCTGTACAAGCTGTAATCGGGAGATGGAGGATTGATTAATACCAACATACAAAGCATTACAATAATCAAGTCTGGAGGTCACAAAGGCATGGATGGCCTTCTCCAGATCAGCACGGCTGAGAAATGACTTGACTTTGGAGAGCAGTCGGAGCTGAAAGAAGCTGGTCTTGACAACAGAACTGATCTGTTTATCAAGCTTTAAGTTGGAGTCAAGCTGCACTCCAAGATTTCTGACCACCGGGTTGAAATGGGGGAGGGGAAAACCAACACTGGGACTGGGAAGGATGTTGCTGGTGTCATCAGGTGCACCAAATAAAATGCATTCAGTTTTATCTGTGTTTAGGTGGAGGAAGTTTTGAGAGAGCCAGTGCTTAATGTCATTTAAGCAGTTGACAAGAGTGTTTGAACTGAGTGAGGGGTTGGGAGTGACTGGCAGATAGATTTGTAAATCGTCTGCATACATGTGAAAAGACAGGTTATGACGTGCAATGATTGATCCTAATGGCAGCATGTAAAGAGAGAAGAGGACTGGCCCTAGAATAGATCCCTGTGGTACGCCAGAGGTCAGAGGGGTTGATGAAGAGGAGGACAGATCGCCTATCATGACAGAAAAAGTTCTCCCAGACAGGTAAGATTTGAACCACTCAAGCACAGCTCCCTGGAGGCCAACCTGCTGAGACAAGCGGTTGATTAGTACCTGATGGTCGACGGTGTCAAAAGCTGCTGAGAGGTCTAACATCACCAGCAGTGCAGGGTTTTTTGCATCCAGAGACAGAAGAATGTCATTCTGTACTTTGAGCAGTGCAGATTCAGTGCTGTGTCGAGCTCGAAAACCTGACTGAAATTTTTCAAACAGGTTGTTGAGTTCTAGAAACGATTGAAGTTATTTGGTTAAGACAAATTAGATTGGTTCTTTTTATTTTAAAACAAATTAAATAGCTTATTTCTTTTATTTGTTTAACACAAATAGATTAGTTCCTTTATATATATATATATGTTTCTTCTCAAAAGTTCTATTTCTTTGGAAAAACTTAGTTTTTGTGGGTAAATAGACTAATCCCTGCTAAATATATTATTCCTTTTAAAACTTTTGACATAAGCCATAAAGTGAGACCATACTCATTGCAAAATTCTCCTCAAAATCTTTATTTCTCTCAAACATTGAAATAAGTCATGAAATATGACAATCAACAGAGTTCTCCAAAACTTTATAATCTCTCAAACCATCCTAAAAAGGTGATTCTGCATGTTCAGGGCGTTACTGTGGAGGCACGGGACGGTGGTGTGAGTTTTTGCCTCTAAATTAGAAATTCGGCCTCAGGGGTTGTTTTCCGCACCGCTCACCTGATTGATAATGATCAGTTTATATATGATAAAGAGGATGAAATGATGGAGATGTTCAATATTTATCATCTAAAACTAATTACTCTGACCCAATAATTATAACCCAGCTCACTTATATCAAATATTCTCTGTTCCCTTTAAACACTTATATTTGATAGTACAAACATGTTGTTTGCTTTTCTCTTGATACAGAAAAGACAGTCTTCTAGCCTTGACCAAATGTTTGGATTAGATGTTCTTGTTTGATCAGAACCATGACTTGTTTGTTTTATCTGTAAGACGTCAGAGCTTGTCAAACTCCACCTGCTTCTTGTTTAAATAGCTTGTCATGTCCAGTACAATTTGGAATTGTGCAGGACAATGTATTTGAGACCAAACTAAGTTTCAAAAGACATTAAAAGCCATTCCCCTTTGCAAAGTTGTTTGTCTGATTTAACACTGTTCTCTTGTTTATCTTTGTGTGGTTTTTATTAAGGTAACAGGGGTTTAAAATCCCCATCACTGTTTACATTCTCTGTTTACATACTACTGTTTACATTCAATGTTTACATTTATTAAAACTATTTACATTTATTACTACTGCTTACATTTATTACTACTGTTTACATTTACACTACTTTTATATCTACACCACTGCTGATACACATACAGTATTCTTTGACTAGCCTTATTTAAGGATGCCCAATGTGCCTTACCACATATGCCACTCTATAACAACATGAACTACTACCTCATGCATATACTGTGTACATTAACTCATATGCTGCTTTGTCACTTTGCAAATGTCAATGCTAGAACCTTTAGTTTATTTTATAGTTATACTGTACTTTTTATACTTTTTTACTTTTTATACTAGTATGCAAAAACTCAGGACAGTATTATGTTCATTAAATGTTTAGTGTTTTAGTTTTAGAGTTGGTGTAAATTTTCATACTCATTTACCACTATGCAAAAACTCAGGACAGTGTTACAGTTTTACTATTTTATGCTTATGTTTATTATTATATGTTTCAGTGTTTTAATGTTTAAATAGTTACTGTTGCACCGAGGGACTGAGAGTCTTGTCACACTATCAGATGTTTATTTCTGTTTGTTTGTTTGTTTATTTATATTTCCCGATTATTAAATCTTTTCATGTATCTAAAAAAAATAAACTACACATATTGACCAAGGTTTGTGTAATAATGTATTTAATATTACATAATATTTGCATGTGTAGGGAAAAAATTGGCATAAATTATTTTCATACCACTAATAATAATGCTATTTATGATGAAATAGTATTAAATATTTATTAGCATTGTAACATATGTCAGTTAATTTCGCTGGAAATAAACATGTATTTAGAAATAGATGTAAATATAATCTTATTGTGTATATTGCTAGTGCAATACAGTGTCTACATAACGTTATTTTCATGTGAACGTCCATCTTAAGTATACCATATTATAACAACATCTCTCACATTTATAACAAACCAAACCGTTTTAAAATCGGTTGAAAATTAAGCAAGTTATGGTTATTTTAATAGTAAATTCACCATTCACATTCATGTTAAGAGTGGGCGTTCTGTCTGTACCAAGATGGCCGCCGTCTGACGATGTCGGTCTCCATTGGCCAACAGCGGGGATGTCTTATCTAGTGTTTATTATATCTATGGCCCCAGGCCCAGGCACACAGGCCCGGGAACCGAGGACGCACACCCCTCAGGTCCAAGCCCAACAGGACCAGAGGACCCGAGCCCCACCAAGCAGCCACCAGGCCGAGCCGACACACACCCAAGCTCCCAGTCCCTGACACCAAGGGCCCCAAGCGCGCCGGCAGGAAAGGGCACATCCCACTAGGGAGCAGTGTGGCAGGGGCGCGACATCAAGCTGCCCCAGCTGTATCAAAGAGGGGGTAGTCTAAGTCCCGGCCTGTCAAATAGCCATTCATACACAGATACAATCACGCAGACCCACCCTCATCCTCACCCTCACTCACTCAAAGACATACAATAACAACACATTCCATTCATATTCCCGATACGCACTCTTCAGTTAATTGTTCTTGCTGAGGATTAGGAGAGGGAGCTTTCTGTAGCTGAAATAAACTTTATAATCAATGATATGCAAAATAAGAAATGCCCTGGTCCAGATGGCTTCCTATGTGAGTTTTTTTTAATGATCAAATATACTCTCACCTCTGTTAATGTCTGTGTTTGAACAGTCACTTGCTTCACAGCCATTGCTCAGTCCATGCGTCAAACTGTATTCTCACTATTACCTAAGAAAGATAAGGATCCTCTCTACTGCGACTCATATTGACCTATCTCTCTTGTAAATACTGATGTAAAAATCCTTGCAAAGGCCCTGGCAAATCAACAAGAGCAGGTGGTTTCCATAATTGTCCCACCTGACCAGACAGGGTTTGTTAGGGAGCCAAGATGGTGTAGTGGCAGGGCTTTTGACTTGGGACCCAAAGGACGCGGGTTCGCGTCCTGGCCACTACACACCTTGGGGTGTCTATGAGTGCACACCTAATTCTCCAGCTCCCCGAGCGCATTCTGGCTGCTCACTGCACCACCTGGTGGTGGTTGGGTTAAATGCAGAGACGAATTTCGTCTGTGTATGGGAAACATACACAGATGACAGACAAAGACATTATTATTATTATTATTATTATTATTATTAAAAAAACGTCAAGCTTTCTTCAGTGTTAGGCAGCTGCTTTGTGTGTTGTATACTCTTAGTCCACCCGAGTACATCTGTGATGAAGTCATTCTTTCATTAGATGTGGATAAAGCATTTGACTGGGTGGAGTCGGTTTATCTTTTTGAGACTTTAAAGTTATTAAAATTTGGTCCCAAACTCATATCATAGGCGAGGCTGATATACTGTACATGTCCCTAATGGCAGCAGTCCATACTACAGGTAGTCCCCGATTTACGAGCGCTCTGATCTACGAGGTTCCAGACTTACGAGCTGCGAATTTTTGGAAAAAACGAAAAAAATACTGAGTTTTCATGTGTTTTTTCACCACAGTTAGTTAGCTAAGCATATGGACACACGTTTCCGATCATTTTTATGCACTCATAAGCAGTTTTTGGATGAAAATAGAGTGTTTGTAGTCGCGCTAGCGAAAACCGTTCCAATTTACGAGCGAAATTCCGGATTTACGAGAGAAATGGCGGCCGTTCCGAAATACGAGATTTCCGGTTTACGAGCGCCTCGTTGTAACGGATCTCGCTCGTAAATCGGGGACTACCTGTAACTGTAACATATCCAAATATTTTGAACGGTAACGAGATACAAAACAGGGGTGCCCACTCTCATCCTTCTATTTGCATTGGCGATCGAACTATTGGCTATAGCTTTATGGCAAAACTCCATTATTAAGGGGTTAAATTGATTAGGTAAAGAGCACAAAGTGTCTTTCTATGCAGATTCATTCAACCGTCATGATGGCAAGATGGCATGCTTTTGTAAACCCTCTTACCAGTTTTCCTGAATTATTTACTTTGAAATTCAATTTTTTTCCATCCATCCATCCATCCATCCATCCATTTTCTTCTGCTTATCCGGGGTCGGGTCGCCAGGGTAGCAGCCTAAGTAGGGAGGCCCAGACTTCCCTCTCCCCAGCCACTTGGAGCAGCTCCTCTGGGGGAATCCCAAGGCGTTCCCAGGCCAGCCGAGAAACATAGTCCCTCCAGCGTGTCCTGGGTCTTCCTCTGGGTCTCCTCCCGGTGGGACATGCCCGGAACACCTCACCAGGGAGGCGTCCAGGAGGCATCCTAACCAGATGCCCGAGCCACCTCAACTGGCTCCTCTCGATGTGGAGAAGCAGCGGCTCTACTCCGAGTCCCTCCCGGATGACTGAGCTTCTCACCCTATCTCTAAGGGAGAGTCCAGACACCCTGCGGAGAAAACTCATTTCAGCCGCTTGTATCCGAGATCTTGTTCTTTCGGTCATAACCCAGAGCTCATGACCATAGATGAGGGTGGGAACGTAGATCGATCGGTAAATTGAGAGCTTTGCCTTTTGACTCAGCTCTCTCTTCACCACGACAGACCGGTACAGCGCCCGCTTCACTGCGCTTCACTCAAGGCAGTGAACAGACATATCCATATATAAAATAAATTAACAGAAACATTCATATTTAAAAATAATTATTTACCATTATTTATCTGAGGGGCAGATTCCTTTGAGTTTAACTCAAAAGTTCAGGAAAATATCTGGCTATAAGGCTCATCTTAAAGCTCTGCATATGTTGTATAACACAATCATTGCTCCACATTTAATCTATTGTATTGAGGTTTGGGGAAAAGCGTGCAAAACTATTACAAAGCCTGTTTTTATTTTACAAAAGAGAGCTGTAAGAGTAATCACCAGAAAACATTTCAGTCACCCATCAAACACTTTGTTTCTTCAGCTAAACTTATTGAAATTCCAGGAATTGGTAGAATATAGTATTTTATCAGTTATGTATAGGGCTCATAATAACACATTACCTTTAAATATCCAAAGAAATTTTATAAAAAGACAAAGTTATTACAATCTCAAAGGGACAGAGATATTCATCAAACCACAATTCAGAACCAGCTTAAAGGGACGGTCTACCTCAATTCAGGGAGTTCGATTGTGGAATGCTCTGGAGAGTGATGTTAAAAATGCAAAATCAATGTATACATTTAAGAAAAAGGTCAAAAAGGACTTGCTCAAAAACTATATATGATGTAACTTAGTGTGTTTGTGTATTACACTTATGTTGTACTTATGATGTAGCTTAGTGCGTTTGTGTATTACAGTTAGAAAAATTAAGTAGAGTTATTCATTTTGTGACGCAGTTTGTGTATTACAGTTAGAAAAAATTAAGTAGAATTATTCATTTTTGTGATGTAGTTTGTGTATTACAGTTAGGAAAATTAAGTAGAATTATTCATTTTGTGAACATCTTGATGTTGTGCCATCTTGTAGTTTGTGTATTACAGTTAGAAAAATTAAGTAGAATTATTCATTTTATGATCTAGTTTGTGTATTACAGTTAGGAAAATTAAGTAGAATTTTTTTTAAGTGTGATGTAGTTTGTGTATTAGTTAGAAAAATTAAGTAGAATTATTCATTTTGTGATGTAGTTTGTGTATTACAGTTAGAAAAATTAAGTAGAATTATGGGTGATGTAGTTTGTGTATTACAGTTAGAAAAATTAAGTAGAATTATTCATTTTGTGATCTAGTTTGTGTATTACAGTTAGGAAAATTAAGTAGAATTATTCATTTTGTGATGTAGTTTGTGTATTACAGTTAGAAAAATAAGTAGAATTATTCATTCTGTGATGTTGCTTGAAGGTTATCATTGGTTGAACAAACTGTGAAATAAGGGGCAGATATAATAAGATTTCATCTTCTTTCTGCTCCCTTCATTTTATCCTACTTGTATTCTTGTATCTGATGAAACTGTCTTGTATTGTTCTTTTAAAATGAATGAATAAACATCAAATCAAATCAAATCAAAAAATCTTCACAAGAGTGAGCTTATGCCTGTGACCTCTATAGAAAAAAATATTAGACACTACCAATTAAAATTTGTAAAAAATAAAATAAAAATACCTTGGCATTTGGGTAACTTGAGATCATAAGAACCTCTATAAAACTACATTAATCATCTACCTATTTTGGCAATTTTAAGCAGGACATTGTTTGATGGCAATCCCTACCTTACACTCTGGGGGGTAGAATATACTCTGTAAAATTTTTATTATTCTATTCTATCTAAATATATATACCTTTTTCAGAATCTGCCCATCTTCATTACTACCGTATTTTCCGGAATATAGGTAGCACCGGAATATAGGTCGCATTGTCCAATTATTGCCAAAAAATTGGAAAAATCCATATACTGTATAGGTCGCACCTGAATATAGGTCGCACCTACGTCAAAATGTGGACCGTGTTTAGCTCTGCTGCAAATGTCTGCCACAGGAGTGCATAGCAAGGCTTTTACGAAGATTAACACTTAAAAACAATTATTTGTTTGATCAAAATTATAGCAAATTTGTGTCTGAGCTAAACTTTTCTTTAATAAATGAACGTAATTGTGAAATGAGCTGGATTAAAAAATTTGTTTAGCTACGTCTGATGAAACAAAATGTGCACGCGCAGCACCAGATATGCAGTAGCAGCGAACATACATGCAAGTCAAAAGTCAAAGTCAAAGTCAACTTTATTGTCAGATCTGCAATATGTACAGTGCAGGACATACACAGGACCGAAATTGCGTTTCTCTCAGTCCCTCGGTGCAACAGTAAACATCTAAACATTGAAACACTGAAACATATAATAATAGACATAAGCATAAAAATAGTAAAACTAACACTGTCCTGTGTGTTTTTTTTTTTTTTTTTTTTTTTTTTGCATAGTGGTATAAAAAAAGAGTATAAAAAGTATAACTAAAATAAACTAAAGGTTTCTAGCATTGACATTTGCAAAGTGGCAAAGCAGCGAATGAGTCAATGTACACAGTATATGTATGAGGTAGTAGTTGATGTTGTTGTAGAGGCAAAAAGTGGCATATGCAGTAAGGCACATTGGGCATCCCTAAATAAGACCGTTCAGAGCACACTGTATATGTACCAGCAGTGGTGTAGATATTAAAGTAGTGTAAATAAATGTAAACAGTAGTAATTACATGTAAGCAGTAGTAATAAAAGTAAACAGTATTAATAAATGTAAACAGAGAATGTAAACAGTATTATGATTATAGGCAGTGATGTAATACAGACATTAGTGCAATTATGAGAAGTAGTGCAAACTGTATGAGCACATGACCGAGAGTTTAGTGAAAACCCGTTTGGTGACACAGAGTCTAGTGTTAAAAACTTTGTGTTGAGTGATAATATGTGAGAAAGTTTTAGTGTTAAGGCAGTTCAAATGGGAGGGGAGGCAGAGCAGGCAGAGTGTTTAGCATTCTGACTGCCTGATGAACAGAGCTGTCTCTCAGTCTGCTGGTTCGAGCCTGGAGACTCCTCAGTCTCCTTCCTGATGGCAGCAGTCTGAAGCAGCTGTGTAGTGGGTGTGTGGGATCACCTGCCATGCGGTGGGCTTTCCGAGTGAGGCGTTTGCTGTGTAAGTCCTGCAGTGAGGGCAAGGAGGTGCCCACGATCTTCTCAGCTGCTCTCACAATGCGCTGGAGGCTCTTGCGGCAGGATGCAGTACATGCACCAAACCACACAGTGATGCAGCTGGTCAGGACACTTTCTATGGCACCTCTGTAGAAGGTGCTCATGATGGGGGTTGAAGCTCCAGCCCTTTTCAGCTTGCGGAGAAAGTAGAGACGCTGGTGAGCCTTCTTTGCCAGTGCTGCAGTGTTCCTGCTCCAGGACAGGTCCTTTGAGACGTGCACTCCCAGGAACTTGGTGCTGTCTACTCTCTCCACTGCGGTGCTGTTGATGGTCAGAGGAGGATGTTGGGCATCCCTCTTCCTGAAGTCCACAACAATCTCCTTTGTCTTCTCCACGTTGAGAGTGAGATTGTTGTGTCCGCACCACAAGGCCAGGCGGCTCACCTCGTTCCTGTAGTCCGTCTCATCGTTGTTGCTGATGAGACCTACCACTGTTGTGTCGTCCGCAAACTTGATGAAGTGGTTGGAGCTGTACGATGGTGTGCAGTCGTGTGTTAGCAGGGTGAATAGAAGGGGGCTCAGCACACATCCTTGTGGGGCCCCTGTGTTCAATGTGATGGTGCTAGATGTGTTACTCCCGATCCGTACTGTCTGTGGTCTCCCGGTCAGGAAGTCTAGCAGCCAGTTACACATTGAGGTGTTCAGCCCCAGACTGTCCAGTTTAAGGATGAGCTGTTGGGGGATGATGGTGTTAAATGCCGAGCTGAAGTCGATGAACAACATTCTAACATAGGAGTCCTTCGTGTCCAGATGTGTGAGAGCTGTGTGAAGGGCAGAGGAGATGGCATCGTCGGTTGGCATCGTCGGATGGCATGTACCGGTATTTTAATTTTAGCAGGATAAACACCTAAAAATATATATTTGTTAGCTGACATTAGCTGTTATTGACATAGCTGACATAGCTGTTAATGTAAGAGTGTGTCTCGGTTTAATTTTTGTTAATACAGGGAACCCTCGACTTACGTCGCCCTCGACCTACGGCAACTCGGACTTACGAACGCGCTCCGAACGGCCATGTGCTCGGGCCATGTGCTCTGAGTTTTGACTTACAGACGAAATCCGGACTTCAGAATGGCCATGTGCTCTGAGTTTTGACTTACAGATGAAATCCGGACTTAAGAACGGCCATGTGCGCGACCATGTGCTCTGAGTTTCGACTTACAGATGAAATCCGGACTTAAGAACGGCCATGTGCTCGGCCATGTGCTCTGAGTTTCGACTTACAGACGAAATTCGGACTTACGAACGACACGTGTTCTGAGCTCCGACTTACGTCTACGAACAGTCCGTAGGTCTGGAACTTGTTCTTAAGTCAAGGGTTCCCTGTAAATCAGGGGTCCCCAAACTTTTTCCTGTGAGGGCCACATAACTTTTCCCTTCTCTGGTGGGGGGCCGGAGTCAGTTTGTAACAGGAAAAAGTGTGATGATTGCAGCTTTTTATAAAATAAGCTGATTTGTAATCATTTACAGTGTAAATGATTACAAATCAGCTTATTTTATAAAAAGCCATAAATAGGTCGCACCTGAATATAGGTCGCAGGGCATGCAAAAATGATAAAAAGCCGCAACCTATATTCCAGAAAATACGGTAAATCATTCTTCACCAATCTTAACAGCCAGCTATCAGCATTTATTTTGAATGAAAAGCATCCATGGACTTTCAAGAGGGTCTTACACCTGAACTGTAGGCTATGGGTTTGTGGCTTCCTAATTTCATGCACTATTTCTGGGCAACTACGGTAATATCAGAGCTCTACTATTCTGGTTGGGTAAGGATACCCCTTCTCCCAGTTGGATAGCCTTGGAAAGGGCCTCAGTTAGATCCAGCTCCCCTTCGACATTACTCTGCTCTTGGCTGCCTTTTAAACAGTCACTATCAACCTACACTTCTAACCTAATTGTGATCTGGATGGTTAAGATTTGGAATCAGTTCAGGAGGTCATTTAACTCTACTGAGTTACTGTTTTAGGCACCTGTGAAAAATAATCATATGTTTACTTCCTCAGTAGCTGATACAGCTTTTGACACCTGGGTCTTGAGGGGACTGCCTTCACTGTGTGATCTCTATGTTGATGGTAAATTTGCTTCTTTTGAGGAGCTGGTACAGAAGTTTAATATACCACAAGTCACAGTTTTTCAGCTGAGACATTTTGTGAGACCTAACTCTGACTGTTTTCCTATGTACCCCTCTAAACATTTTGTGGTTAAGATTTTGAAATGCACGTCTGATACTAAGGGGTCCTTCAACAATATCTATACAGTACACTGCTCAGTTCATACCATGAGGACACTTTGGACTCTCTTAAACTGAATTGAGAAATGGACCTGGAGGATTAAACATGGATAAATATCATTAAGAACCATCAAAAAGGTGTTCAATTCAAGATCAACTGGACTTTATTTGTCCAGTTGATCTTGTCCAGTTGATCTTGAATTGAACGCCTTTTTGATTTATCATGTCCTGGACGACTGAGAATCTTCACCAGCATATCATTAAGAACATTTGCTCATCCTCAATCTGTCAGAGACATGCTGTAATTCAATTCAAGGTGGTGCACTGACTGCACTGGTCCAAAGACGAGCTGTCCAAGATCAAAGCTGACCTGGACCCTGTATGCAATCCTTGCAAACAAAGTCCAGATACACTCTTACATACATTCCAGATCTGTCACAAACTGCAGACCTTTTGGTAATCTATTTTTGACATCTTCTCTGGGATAAGTGGGGGAACTGTACACCCATCACCATTCATCTCACTGTTCAGGGTGGTCCCTGTGGATACGTCTTTTGACAAGAAGGATGTGATATCTTTTGGATCTCTTCTGGCCAGAAGATTGATTTTGTGCAATCAGAAGGACTCCCCCCACCCCACCGCAGCATATGTACAATGGATAAGAGAAGGGATGTAACATATTCATCTAGAAAATAATAAGATATACCCTGAAGGGTTCTGTTAAAAGATTTTGGACACATGGCAACCTTTTCAGTGCCTGTGTAATTCTTTAATGTACTGTATGTATGACTCATCTGGGATGGGAGTTTTTTTTTTTCTGTTCTTTGTGTATTGTATGTTTAAAATGAAAAATAAAATAAAATAAAAAGACTTTGATCAAAAAATATATAATGTCCAAAGATGATCTTTTTGAATATCTTTGAATAAATCAACATAATCTTCCTCCACTCCTGGTTTGCAGAGTGATCGGTGGATAAGTTTGCCCTCGATGCCTACGCCTCGTGCTGGGGCAGCTGTGGCGGTGCTTGGAAAGCAGATCCTGGTTGTGGGAGGAGTGGGAGAGGACCAGGGCCCCCTGAAAGTGGTAGAAATGTACAACACAGAGGAGGGGAGGTGGAGGAGGAGAAGTGCTCTGCGGGAAGCACTGATGGGTGTGTCCATTACTGTCAAAGGTATGCATTGTTTCTATCCATTCATCCATCCATCAATCATCTTTACCCGCTTCTTCCTTTTTGGGTCACGGGGGTCACTGGCACCCATATCCATCAGTCACTGTACAAGAGGTGGGGGACACCCTGGACAAGTCTTCAGTCCTTCACAGGGACACATAGAGACAAATGAGACAAACAACCATTCACTCTCTCACTCACACCTAGAGACAATTTAGAGTTACAAATCAGCCGAACATGCATATGTTTGGTTTGTGGGAAGAAACTGGAGTACCTGAGAAAAAAAAACATACTGCACAAAGAGAACATACAAACTCCACCCAAAAAGGTCCCGGGACCAGAATTT
>JBBPBX010026545.1:22141-38011 GCA_038048925.1 Garcialebias charrua | reverse complement strand
CACTGCTCTCACCCACCTGGATCAGAAGAGACTCATACGTGCGTCTGCTCTTTGTGGACTTCACATCTGCCTTCAACACCATGATCCCCCAAACTCTGATAGACAAACTATCTACACTTGGACTAAGCCCCTCTATTTGTAACTGGGTACTAGACTTCTTAACAGACAGACCACAGTCCGTGAAGATCCACAACTTCTCCTCCTCCACCATAACCCTCAGCACTGGCTCTCCTCAGGGATGTGTGCTGAGCCCCCTTCTGTTCACTCTGCTCACATATGATTGTACAGCCACACTTCCAGGCTGTCATATTGTTAAGTTTGCAGATGATACAGCGGTGGTGGGATGCATCACAAACAATGAGTCCAGCTACAGACAGGAGGTGGAACACCTGGAGAGCTGGTGCAAAGAGAATAATCTTCACATGAATGTGAAGAAGACAAAGGAGATGATTGTGGACTTCAGAAGGAACAAACACACCCATGCCCCACTGAAAATAGGTGGGTCTGCAGTGGAAGTGGTCTCCAGCTACAAATACTTGGGTGTACACATGAATGATAACCTCAGCTGGAGCAACAACACCACCAGCCTGATCAAGAAAGGTCATCAGAGACTCTACTTCCTCAGACGGCTGAGACGTGCTGGTCTGAGCAGCCCAGTTCTCACCTCGTTCTACAGGTGTGCAGTGGAGAGCGTCCTGTGCTCCAGCATCAACGTGTGGCATGGAGGCTGCACAGTTGAAGAGAGGAAAGCTCTGCAGAGAGTGGTGAAGGCTGCACAGAAGTCTGTTGGAGTCAGTCTCCCCACAATCACAGACATTTACACCTCCAGATGCAGGAAAAGAGCCACCTGCATCATGAAAGACCTCACTCATCCAGCACACTCACTCTTTGCCCCACTCCCCTCAGGACGGAGGTTGAGGAGCATCAAATGTAGAACCACTAGACTGAGGAACAGCTTCTACCCTGAGGCTGTTAGACTCATGAATAAATAAAAATAAAATAAAAAATAAACACTGCAAAATATCACATCATACTGATGCTGATCTGTTTTCTTGTTGCTGTGTTCATCTGTGACCATCTGCTCATACAAACTCATGTTCGTGCTGCTGTTTATTTCAACTATATTAGGCTTAGTGTATTACTAGTTGATGTTTTTCTTAGTTAGTTCTAGATGTTATTACTGTTTTTCTCTTTCATTTGTTGTTGGATGTAACTGGGACCCCGTGTACATAATCTCGTTTTCATCACATGTACCACATGCGGTGCAAATGACAATAAAGACTCTCTGACTCTGACTCTGATCTTGCGCTAAAACAAGACAAAACATGATGGGGATGATTTCAAAAAGTACAATTCAGTGCATTGGAGTTACTTTCACGTGTTTTGGTTTGCTTCTTTGTTTTATGGAATTATAGATATTAGATTGCAAGGACGACTGACAAACTAGGAATTTGTTGTTGAAAACATTTATTTAAATTATTATTTTTTTAACTTTCATATCAGCAAAGGTGGAGGCGTACGGGCTTTGGAAAAACAAAAACTTACATATTTTTGATGCATCTGTTGCATGCAAAAACTATGCCTTCTTTGTGTATATGTTGTTAACAGTTGAACAACAGGAAACAGGTGGATTGTTCCTTACATTTAGACTTTAACAGCTGCATATCTGTTGACACAAAAACACGTGACTGCTCTGCTTTTAAAAAAAAAAGACCATTTATTTGAAATTTTTGTATATTCTACATGATTAAAAGGATTAAAAGGAATTTTGGCCTACATGTTTCCTTAATGGCTCAAAATAAGAGTTATTTTCATGTATAATTTTTTTTTTTAAATAGCAAGAAAAACTAAATAATTAATGTTCTAATTAGACCCTCACCAAGAGATCATTTCTTTTTTGTTTTTGCGTCACCTTTAACATTTAGTATCAATATTTAAAAATGGTAAATCGTCTATAAGATTGCAGTGGGCTACAATGCCACATGAACCAGTGGAAACCTGCTTGTGCAACACAATAAAACCTAATTATTTCTAGAATATACAAACTCACAAAAGCTTGTTCGAAATTGTAAAATGAACTGCACTTATTAAGAATGTTCTACTCTTTAATGACAAAGAAGAGTTAACATCTATATTGTTCTGTAAATATACCCTCCTTTAAACCTTTATCATACACACATGAATTACAGTAAGCACAATGGTTGTATCTGGTTTCTTCTTCAAGGACACTTCAATATAGGGATTTAGACAGGCAGAGTTGACTTTTCAGTCAAACAATAATTCTTACTTTTGAGCCACATCAGCCATATAAAAGGGGACTTTATGCCCACATTCAGTCTGGATTGTTCTGAACAGTACAACTGGTGAAAACCAGAATGCAGGATGGAAGCAGGATGGCCAGTGATCGCCGTAGACTTGGGAATGGGTCATTCCCATCCTGTGTACTGTTTTCATCATTAGCATTTGCACTTGCACCTTCCTCTTTGTCCTGCTGTTCACCGCCGTCTCCTTGGCCCTCCTCCATGGGTGGAATCTGTCGTGGCTGGAAAATCACATCTAAAAACTCCAACCGGCGAAGTCCACGGAGCATCCTGCAGCTCCGAACAATCTGCAACTCGCCGAGCGTGCAGCCCCAAAGACGAAGATGTTTCAGGTCCTTCAGACGGCTGGCGCAGAGTAAGCCTGGGCCCACTTCTTTACCACCAAGACTCAGCTCCTCAAGTCCAATCCACCCTGCCCCCAACCCAAGGCAGGCCATCTGTAACTGGTAGCCTTGTCGTCCTGTAATACCTATTTCAAGAAATTTGAGTCTGGAAAGCCCTTTCGTGCCTGAGAGGTCATCCTTAGCTGCACAGCTTTGAAGCCCGTTAGCTGTTACACGAAAGGTGTTGCGTAACTCCAGTCGACTCAGCTTTTCCCACGACGTTAGACTCTGAAGGTGCTTGTCCGTAAAAGAGGGCACGTTGTTAAGGACCAACTTCTCAATACCAATTCCCGAAGGAGTGCCAAGTCCTTTGCTTTTCTTATCCCTTCCTTTTTGTGAAGCACTTGATGTGGCTTCTGCTCGATCATGAGGATGAGCAGATGAAGTGGACAGGCTTTGGCTGAAAAAATCTCGAGGCAGCTCACAACTACACAGCTCCAGCACTCTCAAAGATGGAGGCAAGATCTGGCAGCTAGGCAAGCTTCTCAAATCTGCATGGAGAAGATAGAGCTTACTGAGGCGTGGACATTTTGTGGACAATGCTTTGAGCCAAGGCTCCGAGAGGAAGGTGCCACCTCGAGCAGAGAGCAGCAAACCCCGTAAGCGAAGGCTCCTTAGTCCGCAACCTAGGTATTGGCGCAGGAGGACCCAAAGGATGCGAGATGTCACCTAACACACAGTGGGCAGTCCATCAATATGTGTTAAGAAAAAAAAAACAATAATTCTGTTAACAGCTTTACAGGAACACAACAAATGTGAAAAAATTCTTAAAGACTACTGAAGCTTTTTTTTTAAACCTGTTTATTTGCATATACTAAATAATTATTAACACAGAAATACTGGAACATATAGTTTGATAGCAACGCCTAAAAAATAAATATATGAAAGAATAAGAAGAATGTTACTTTATAGATGCCATTGATATTGTGTTTATTTAAGAAGAATAAAGATTATTCAATGAACAACAAAAATGCAGTCATTCACACTGGTCTCTTACCCCTTTCCATGACGTCAAATCAACAGTTCTCCACAGTTTTTGGTCTTTAACCAGCCGTTTCCACCTCTTACACACTCTGGAAACAAAAGTAAAACTTCACTCATTTGGGATTAGTCCCAACGAAAATCTCTTAACAGAGTTTCGTTTAATAAGGCAATAACAAAACAAACAAAAAAAAAACTAAAGAATAATGAAAATAAAACTTACCTCCCAACTTTGACAAGCTCTCTAACGCCCAAGTACGATAAAACATCTATTAAAATGTTCTCGGGAAAAAAGTCCAGATTACAGCCTTTAAATTCGTCCATTTTGTAAATAAAACTGAAAAATCTTCCACACGGACAATTATTCGGACGCACACGGGTTGCGTCTCAATCAGCAGCCCCCAGGAAACAGCTGCTCGTTGACTGTATGACCTAGATTCGGCCTGAAAGCTAAATTAAATCCTTTTTTTTCCTGATATATGTCGGTCTTGGTCGAAGCTACCTTTTCTTCGGGAGCATTTGACAAATTTATGACAACAGCCCAGCTCTGCTTAAAAAAAACCCCACCAAGAAACGTATTATCGCCGCTTAGCGTTTATTGAGTGAACTGCCTCCGACTCCCGCGCGGTTTATGGGTGTTGTATCGGGTTATGCGATCATCGCATTCTGTGACTCCAGGAGGCGCTGTTGTTGCCTCACACCGGACAAGATGGCGACCAGCAATGGTGGAGGAATGGAAGTGGATGGGGAAGGCAAGTATTTATCTCTTATCCCATCATTTAAATCCTACTTCAGCATGGACGAATTTAAAGATTTAACTCGTGTTTTATATATTTTGGGTATGATCAGTCGTAAGTGAAGACTTTGTGGTTTCATAGGTTGCTGACATAAGCGGGTTAACGCTGTGAAACCAGTCAGTTCATATAGATTCTCTAGAGGTTAGAGTCGCCTCTTTTCTGCTTTACTTGATTTTGACTCAACATAACTAAATGTATGTACTTAAATGCTCTTTACAAACCACTAGCTTAAAAAACAATAAACAGCAAACCAGATTGGCACACGCTGAACACAACGCGAATATCAATGCTATTTTTATCCAATTTTGAAGAAAATGATGTGTACCCATGTCAAATGTCAATTGCTTTAATTTCTTTGTCCATTCTCACATTCTCCACTAAGTTTCAAATAATTCGGCTCTGTATTTTTTGCAAGTTGAAACAAATTAGACTCAAAACTTCCTCCTTTTTGTGTTGTTCATGATATGAACAGAAACATCCGGTTTTGTGTCATTACTGTATTTGATGTGAAATCTTTGTAGAACTGTGAACCTTTTATTGCCTCAAGTCTCTAAACAAACTGATTCACTCAAAGTGAAGGAAGGACTGCAGGTAATTTATTTATCACCCCAGCAGCCCGACCTCAACAGCAGCACAAAGTACTGTTATTAATCATTCATGTTTTATTTTACGTTTTTCTTTTTCAGTTAGAGTGCTGTCCACACAGTTGTTTGTATATCTTCTTGTGGTATTTTAATGCTCTTTTGTATAGCATTGCTATTGCTTTTCAGGCTTCGCAATCAATTTTTAAGAAAAGATCAAATAAAACTATTGTCTACCACAATTGTGGCAGAAATTCTCCTTTGACACACTCTACATTCATCAAACACACACAAGAATCAACAATACAACATAATAAAAACCACATTATTACCATTAGTTACCACCATTAATATGTGTCTACTGTACTAAGCTTTGTTTAAGAACATTATTGTAGATGGTACAAATAATTTCTTATAAATATTCTTCCTAGCCAGTGGGACTCTTAACGCCTGTAAGTTGTTAGGGATTTAAAAATAAATCACATCTTGTCTAATCACTGTCAAAGAGTTTCAGTAATTTAAAATGTAACCACATGTACTTTGGTAGATTTTCTTTATTTTATTTTATTATTATTATTTGCTGGTTTGCCTTCAGTAGTTGTTTGGACTTTTATCTAGACAACATAAACCGATCGCTGTCCAGTTAACGCTCATCTTGTGTGTGTCCATGTGTAGCAAGCCCCAGTGTCATGGCCTCAGGGGTCACTGGGAGCGTTTCTGTGGCCTTACACCCTCTGGTTATCCTCAACATATCTGACCACTGGGTACGTATTCGCTCCCAGGAGGGACGACCAATACAGGGTACGTATGCCAACACAGAAACTTATCTTACACAGTAAAAATGTCCGTTTTTCTAAAAGTAAAATTTGACAAGGGTTTCTGCACGGGTCGGCACGTTGGCACAGTTGGTAAAGCTGTCGCCTCTCAGCAAGAAGCTTGCTGGTTTGAATCCCAGCTGGGGACCTTTCTGGGTGGAGTTTGCATGTTCTCTCCGTGCATGCGTGGGTTTTCTCTGGGTACTCCGGTTTCCTCCCACAGACCAAAAAATATGCACGCTAGACTGATCGGTAACTCTAAATTGTCCCTAGGTGTGAGTGAGAGAGTGAATGTTGTTTGTCTCTGTGTCCCTGCGACTTGTCCAGGGTGTGCCTCTCGCACAATGACAGCTGGATATGGGCACCAGTGACCCTGTGACTCGAAAAGTAAGAAGCGGTATAAAGATGATGGATGGGTAGTTTTGTGCCCTTTTGCGTTTGCTGAGAATAATTTTTTGTTACTAGATAAATAAAAATGGCCCACAGAATGCTGCACAGTTATAGTTCTGTTTGTTGAAAACTGTGTTTTCTCTGCTCAGTGATTGGAGCTCTGATCGGAAAACAGGAGGGTAGAAACATCGAGGTGATGAACTCCTTCGAACTCATGTCTGACACCATAGATGACAAAGTGCACATTGACAAGGAGTACTACTACACCAAGGAGGAACAATGTAAGCATTTTTTTAAGTACTGCACAGCTTGACATGCACATTCACAAGGTGTCAACAAAAAAAACCTCAAACTTTTATGAAACTGTAAAGAAATAAAATGCTGCTGAAGAGTTTTGCACGGTACTGTGGGACATTTGGTGTTTATTTTTGTAATAATGAGTTTTATTAGTTTAAGTTTGTCATGACTGGATCTAACTAATACTAATACTAATATTTACACAGATCACGCAGCACTGTGTGATCTGTGCTGAGCCTGTGTGCATCACGCTGTGATGGTCATGTTGTTGTTGTTGTTGTCCACTATTGTTTTTTTGTTTCTATATTTGGTATCCCTGTTATTTAGTTTGTTTCTGTTTGCTTGGTCTGTCTGTCCCTGCACAGCACTTTGGTGTGCACTGTCACTGTTTAAAGTGCTTTATAAGTGAAGTGGTTTGGTATTTATTTTATAATAAAGATGTCTGGATTTTTTTCTGTTGTTTCTCAGTTAAACAGGTCTTCAAAGACATGGAGTTTTTGGGCTGGTATACCACAGGTGGACCCCCAGACCAGTCAGATATCCACATCCACAAACAGGTACACAAACATCGAGCTGGTCCATCACATAAAGGCAGCGAATACTGCTACTACTACTACTACTACTACGGTAATAATAATAAAACCACTACTGCAACAACAACAACTAATACTACCACTGGTACTTCTGGATAAGATTATTATTACTTTTTTTTTAAAGCTTCAAGAATTAATTTAAAAGCAAACAAAAAAAATTGCATTTTCTGCAAAAATGTGGTAAATTTCTGAGTGCTGAATATCTTTACTGAAAAAACTAAAAGTTGTTAAAGCTAAAATGATCAAAACTACCGTAGTTAAAATCCAAAAGTAACCAAATGGTAGCTAAAAAATAACAAAATGCTAGTTTAAAGCTTAAAGTAGAGAAAGGCTAACCAAAAGCTCAAAAAGGCTAAACACTAGCTGAAAGTAGCAAAAGGCTAGCTTAAAGCATCTGTAAGCAGAAAAAGAAGACGACAGTAGAGTATGTTGAAACAGATTTCAAAGAGAACAACTTTTTTTAAAGGAATTGATAAGGTCTCAATGTATTTCTCTGGGTTTAATTTTTTTTGTAAATAAAGTGTAATATTTGTAAAAGTTGTTGAAGTTTTATGATTAGGTTGACTATAATATTCTTTTAGTATTATACAAAGCTCAGAATTTCAATTTACCCTTAAATATCCAAATGCTTTTTGTAAAAAGGACTAGTACTTATAATCTCAAGGGAACAGATCTTTTTGTTATGCCACAACACAGAACCAGTTTAAAGAGTAGGTCTACTTTAGTACAAGGAATAAGACTGTGGAATGGTTTGGAACCTGATATTAAAAGTGCAAAATTTTTATTTATTTTTTATTTATTAAAGTTTTATTCATTTTACATATTTAAGAAAAACAACATAAAAGATAATGGAAAAAACCCATTTCATAAATATGAGAAAAAAAATCAAAATACATAAAATGAAAGGTGGCAGAAAGAAGAAAATTTTCTTATTTTGTCTGCCCCTTTTTTACCAAAAAAAACCCCAAAAACAAAACAAACAATTTACAAACAATCAATTCAAACAATTAACTACCAAAAACAACAGATCAATTTAGTAACATTTCACACTCAATAATCAACAAATAGATTAGGATGCATTACTTGAAGCTTTAGTATTTTGCTAGCAAAATCAATATCTATATTTAAGAAAACGATGAAAACAAATTTTTTCAACAAATATTCATAAATTAGATCATATGCAAATTACTATACAGTATATGGTATTGTGTGAGAAATCATTTACGGTATAATCTTATTTTTTGCGATTGCTGTTTGAATTGATTGTATGAATTAATTTTGTTGACGAAGAGGCAGATATAACAAGATTTTTTTCTTCTTCTGTTTCCTTTCATTTCATGTATTTTTTGATTTTATATCGTGTTTTTTTGTAAACATTACTCTTGTGTTTTTAAAAATTTGAAATGAATAAATTGCTTGATTGATTGAAAGGGAAAAAAAATCATCATCTGAGCAACCTGAATGTTTTTGATGGAATGGCTAAATTAACACAAAGTATACAGAATAAGTTAGGCTGTAAAAACTACAGAAAAAATTGTTATCCTGACCCGGCATTTACATTATTAAACACTGGTAAAATAAATAACGTTAAAAGTTAAGCTTCAAATGTTTTGAGTTGTATGGCAGAGGAATAACGTTTGGTGTTTGTTCCTTTTTGTGCACATTCATTCACCATCTTTTCTCTTTTTCCTGCCAGGTGTGTGAGATCATCGAGAGCCCCCTCTTCCTGAAGCTCAACCCAATGACCAAACACACCGACGTAAGTTCACCTGCGTTTCACACTCGCAGCAAGAAAGAAGCAGCTGTGTTTGAAACCTGCTTCTCTAAACCGTGTCTTTCTCTCCTCCAGCTTCCTGTTAGCGTTTATGAATCTGTTATTGACATCATCAGCGGAGAGGTAGATCTAAATCCCTGCCCAGTTTTCAAGTAGCCTATTTTATTTTTCATAGTTCATTGTTTAAAACATTGCTGTTTGTTTAATATTCAGGCCACCATGTTGTTTGCTGAGCTGACGTACACTTTAGCCACAGAGGAAGCAGAGAGAATTGGCGTAGACCACGTAGCTCGAATGACAGCCACCGGCACCGGAGAAAACTCAACCGGTAAGTAGACACAACGAGGCCCATTTACCCTCCAGGTCAAAGTAATAATAATAATAATAATAATAATAAAAAACTTTTATTTAACAGCAGAAACTGTGCCAGAGTGAAAGTCAGAGAGTCAGAGATGTTTGATTGCCATTTCAGCTACGTACGAGTACATACTGAAATGAAACGGCGTTCCCCAGGATCACGATGCAACACAGAACATAAAGTGCAAAACAACACCACACACAGTGCAGATACACAACAGCAATAACAGGGTATCCGCGGGGTTGTAAAAGGTATTAAAAGGTAGTAAATGAAATTAACACAAATTAAGGCCATTAAAAAGTATTAAAAAGTAATAAACGTCATCTGACGAGGTATTACATTTTTTTAAACATACACAACTATATTTTTCTCGTTCTGTCGTCTAAAAAAATGTCTGTGAATTTATTTATCTTTTCTAATTTTATGTTCCGAGTAGGACCTTAGCTAAAACAATGACGTCATATCGTTGGTCAGTGTGCGTTCGCACCTACAGCTGGTTGAGGCGAGGCACATGTCTGTGAAAAGAAACCGGAAAGAGGAACGCGCCTTGATCCTCCAACATTTAAGAAAAGTACCTAAACAATTATTTTTTAGCTCGAAATTATAGCAAATGTGTGTCTCAGTCTAACGTTTTCTTAATAAATGCACCTTAATCGTTAAATCAGCTTTATTTTTTTTTAAATGTTTCGCTGCCTGTGTCCTCCGTGAACGCGCAGCGGTGACAAACAGGAAAAAGGAGCGCGGCTCGTTTCGCCGACATTTAACAACAAAATTACCTAAACAATTATTTGTTAGCTCGAAATTATAGCAGAGGTGTTTTTCTGTCTGTCATTTTCTTAATAAATGCACTTTAATGGTGAAATTAGCTGCATTTTGCCGCCGTGTTGGGTATCCGCAGGGTTGTAAAAGGTAGTAAAAGGTAGTAAATGAAATTAACTCAAATTAAGGCCATTAAAAAGTATTAAAAAGTAACAAACGTCATCTGACGAGGTATTAATTTTTTTAAACCTACACAACTATATTTTTCTTGTTCTGTCGTCTAAAAAAAGGTCTGTGAATTTATTTATCTTTTCTAATTTTATGTTCCAAGTAGGACCTTAGCTAAAACAAAGACGTCATATCGTCAGTCAGTGTGCGCGCGCACCTACAGCTGGTATCATGTCTGTAAAAAGAAACAGGAAAGGATCACGGCTTTATCCTCCGACATTTAACAAGAAATGTACCTAAACAATTGTTTGTTAGCTCGAAATTATAGCAAAAGGGGTGTCTCAGTCTAACGTTTTCTTAATAAATGTACTTTAATGGTTAAATCGGCTTTATTTAAAAAAAAGTGTCGCTGCCTCAGTGCCTGTGTGCTCCGTGATCGCTCAGCGGTGACAAACAGGAAAAAGGAGCGCGGCTCGTTTCGCCGACATTTAACAAGAAAATTACCTAAACAATTATTTGTTAGCTCGAAATTATAGCAGAGGTGTTTTTCTGTCTGTCATTTTCTTAATAAATGCACTTTAATGGTCAAATTAGCTGCATTTCGCCACCGTGGTGCAGCTTGCTGCTGGATTGAAGGTTCAAGCAGAGAGGTGGGGAGAGTATGGCAGGCCGATTGAGTCATTAATAGCTAGTGAAGATTCTCAGTCATCCAGGACATGGTGAATTCTAAAAAGTGCAATAAAAAAAACAAAGTATAATATAATAGTATAATAAATAAAGTCCAGTTGTTTTTGTCTTGAACTTTTTTAATTTGTCACGAAAATATGAACACATCACTCCTGTCCTGTCCTCTTTACACTGGCTCCCGGTTCAGTTCAGGATACAGTTCAAGCTGCTGCTGTTTGTTTTCAAAGCTCTGAATGGACTTGCACCTCTGTACATCTCAGAACTTTTGAAAGCCCATCAGCCCGGCAGAGCTTTACGATCTGCCAGTCAACACCTGCTGGAGGTGCCTCACTCAAGGTACAAACAATGGGGAGACCGGTCATTTTCTGTTGCCGGCCCTAAAGCCTGGAACAGTCTCCCCCTTGAGCTGCGTGCCACCTCTGATCTGACTCTGTTCAAAACCAGACTGAAGACACACTTGTTCAAAAAAGCTTTCAGTGTGTAACTTTTATTACTTTTGGTATTTTAGTATGTAGCATTTTTTATTTCCATTGCCTTTATTTCCTCTAGTTCAAATAAGCTTCCAGTGTGCAACTGTTATTACTTTTGGTATTTTAATATGTAACATTTTTTATCTACATTGCCTTTTTATTTCCTCTTGTTCAAAAAGTTTTAGTTTGTAGCATTTTTTATTTCCATTGCCTTCTTTTATTGCTGTTGTTTCTTATTCTATTTTCATTGATTTATTGTTCCAGTTTATTCATCTTTTTATCCTGTTAAGCACCTTGGTCAATGCAAGGCATTGTTGGAAGGTGCTATACAAATAAAGTTTATTATTATTATTATTATAGGCACGTTTTCCTATTACATGATACAACAGCATGCCATACACTATTACTACAATAGATATCATGAAGTTTTTTTTTTTTCAGTCAGAATGAATGAAACGGTCATATTTCAGTGTTATGGTTTATAAATATGGGGAAAAAAATCTATAAATATGTCACTTCGTCCTATAAGTTGCAAGGCATGTAAATTATGCAAAAAACTGCAACTTACAGGATGAAAAATACAGTAGTTATTATTTTTCTACCTCTCTTTTTGAATTATGCATGTGTTCAGTGTTGAATTATTTTAACTAAACTGTTCTGTTTTCAAGTTTACAGCTTTTGTTTGCCATTAGAGATATGTTATGTGTGGGAACAATTAAACTTTTTCTCTTGGGTTAGATTTAA
This sequence comes from Garcialebias charrua, assembly GCA_038048925.1. NCBI lineage: Eukaryota > Metazoa > Chordata > Actinopteri > Cyprinodontiformes > Rivulidae > Garcialebias > Garcialebias charrua. The sequence goes on along the minus strand of JBBPBX010026545.1, from coordinate 25,893 downwards.
ATAACAAGTAGGTCAGTGCTTTTATTGAGGCAAGAAGCAAATTGATGTATCCAGTAATTGTTATAAAACTACATTTACTACCAAAGTTTAGGAAGAAAATGACAGTAATCTATCACTTTACAATTAGTTGCTCTAAACTGAAGTACAACAGGTTGCCGCTACGGTTACAGCTCGGTGCCGTGATGGTATTAAAAAATATTTTGATGGTATTAAAAAGGTATTAAAAGGTATTAAATTCAACTCTGGAATTTCTGCATATACCCTGAGCTGGAATGAAGGTTCCAAGCAGAGAGCAGAAAGGTGGGGATAATATGGCAGGCCGATTGAGTCATTAATAGCTAGTGAAGATTCTCAGTCATCCAGGACATGGTGAATTCTAAAAAGTGCAAGAAAAAAACAATAGTAAAGTATAATAGTATAATAAATAGTATAATAAATAAAGTCCAGTTGTTTTTGTCTTGAACTTTTTTAAATTTGTCATTACAGTATAGGCACGTTTTCCTATTACATGATACAACAGCCAACAGCATGCCATACAACTATTACTACTGTGGGGCCCATCAAGTATTGCCGTTTTTTTTTTCCAGTCAGAATGAATGTACCTGTAAGCGGTCATATCTCAGCTAAAAATTGTTTATAAAAATGGGAAAAAAATCCATAAATATGTTACTTCGGCCTATAATTTGCAAGGCATGTTAATAATGCAAAAAACTGTGACTTACAGGATGAAAAATACAGTAGTTATTATTCTCCCTCTCTTTTTGAATTGTGCATGTGTTCAGTCAGTGTTGAATTATTTTAACTAAACTGTTCTGTTTTCAAGTTTACAGTTTTTGTTTGCCATTAGAGATATGTTATGTGTGGGAACAATTAAACTTTTTCTCTTGGGTTAGATTTAAATAACAAGTAGGTCAGTGCTTTTATTGAGGCAAGAAGCAAATTGATGTATCCAGTAATTATTGTAAAACTACATTTACTACCAAAATTTAGGAAGAAAATGCCAGTAATCTATCACTTTACAATTAGTTGCTCTTAACTGAAGTACAAGAGGTTGTCGCTACGGTTGCAGCTCAGTGTCGTGATGGGATTAAAAATATTGTGATGGTATTAAAAAGGTATTAAAAGGTTTTTAAATTTAACTTAAGAATTTCTGTATATACCCTGAATAAATACAAACAGATCTATAATAAATGCAAAAAGACATCTTGCCTAATCTAACCATTCTAATCTAAACAAGTCATTAAGAGACAAGACTAGACACACGTTGATTAGTACATGTGTAGGTTTTACATGAGGTAGAAACATGATGTGTGGTTAGCAGCACAAAGTTTTAACGTTCAAGTTCAAGTTTATTGTTATTCGCATCACTTGCTGTATATGAGGTGGAATGAAATTATGTACTCAAGGTCCCAGTTACACCCAAAAATAGCAAAAAATATAAAGTATGAAAAGAAACTGCATATAAGGATCTAAGATATACTATGTATACACTAAGATATACAGTACTATGTATACACTGATATACTGTACTGTACTATATATATACCATACACTAAGATATACTATACACTAAGATATATTATATATATATATACTAAGATATACTATATACCGTATAAGCCAAGATATACTATACACACCAAGATACACACCAATACTGTATATACTATACATTGTATATACACTAAGCTATACTATATATATACACTACGATATACTATATATACAATAGGATATACTGTACCATATTCACTAAGATACACTATATATACACACACCAAGATATACATGTACTATGTATACATTAAAATATACTTTATGTACAGTAAGATATACTATATATACACACTAAGATATACTATATGTACACTAAGATATACTATTCACACCAAGATATACTATACAGTATATACACAAAGATGTACTATATATACACTAAGATATATACAAACCGGATTCCAAACAGTACTCTAAATGTTCTAAGATATACGTTAAACACTAATAATGTAAAACAATATGGCCTAACAGCAGCAGCCCGGACATGGGAACAAATGGGTACAAATGAATACAGCAGCATGAGATAATCAGCAGCATGAGATCAGCAGCATGGATAATCAGCAGCGCAGATAAGTCGCATATCACCAGTTAAAGTGGCGTTACAGTAAAAATAAATTCCTTACAGTGATTATTCTGGTTAGGGATTTATGAGTCTAACAGCTTCAGGGTAGAAGCTGTTCCTCAGTCTAGTACAGGGCTATTGAACTAAACTGCTCAGGGGGCCACAGTTTCGGAAAGTCATCAGCTCAGGGGCCGGACATCCAGTGATTAAAATCATTATGTAATGATCTGTTATCTTTTAAATTTGATTGTTTTATTGCATTGAATCATAAATGCAATAAACAGAACCCAGACCCCCCACCCCCCACCCACACAGTTTTTATTTTTTATGAATTACCGTAATTGTTGGGACGGATTGAAGTCATTTCCGGCCCATGGGCCACCACTTGAATAGCCCTGGTCTAGTGGCTCAGGTTTCTTTGTCATTTGCATTACATGTGGTACATGAGGTGGAATGAAATTGTGTCGTCAAGATCCTAGCTACACCCAAAAATAGCAAAAATATAAAGTATAACAAAACGGTATGCAAGGATTTAAGAAATACGCTACACAATAATAATATAATACGGTGTATTAATCCTGTCTTTTCTTCTGTCAGTGGCTGAACATCTTGTAGTTCAGCACAGTGCGATAAAGATGCTCCACAGCCGAGTGAAGATCATCCTGGAATACGTCAAAGCTGTAGAAGCAGGTGAGAGAGTTCGTTTATGAGGCACCGACGGTAAAGAATGTGAAAATAAATCAGCAGAGCAGCTGTTCTCAAATGTTTCTCCTCCCATCTTCCTGTGCACGAACACAACTCTGTAATTACAAGTTTCTCTTCAGTCGTATTTTAGAAACATCATCCCAACACACCACGCTTTTTTTTTTCTCTCGGGACAGGTGAGGTGCCATTTAATCACGAGATCCTCCGTGAAGCAAACGCCCTGTGCCACAGACTGCCGGTCCTCAGCACCATAAAGTTCAAAACTGACTTCTATGATGTAAGTCTTTTATTTTTACATACCGGTACATATACTTGTGGTTTTAAAATAACCAAATATGGAGCAAAGTTGTAGTGCAGATAAAAAGAAATGCATGGATTATACCAGGAGCTATTAAAAATGTCAGTTGATTTGATAAAGCTTACAACTACAAAATTAAATAAATTTGTCAGAAAAGAGTTTTTGTTTACCAATGCACATTTTTGCTTTAAGTTCAGCATGATGGGGATGGAAATGAAGAAAACAAAAGTACCGGTACCAGAGAACTCATTAATGTGTCTGTTTAATTTTATTTTAAATGATTTTAAGACATTTACGGTACTATTTGTCTGGAAGCAATAAGATCTAAGGGATTTGTAAAAGCAACTAATACAAGTACCGTAACTGTGACAAATTTATCCTCAGTATGCACAGAATATAACACCTGTTATATATAAAATGTTCTGCACAGCAGAGGGAAAAAACAAAAATAAAGGCCTTGCATTCCTTCACCCGCCACATTTCACCACCGCAGTTTTAGACAAAGATCACCTGACAAAGTCGGAGGTGTTTGACCCAAATTATGAAAACGTGTGCAGTCTCACTCTCAGATTATATGATAATAGCAACTCTTTAAACACACATATCTATATATATATATATATATATATA
>JBBPBX010026545.1:4989-22034 GCA_038048925.1 Garcialebias charrua | reverse complement strand
TCATTCATTCATTCAACCTTTATTTAGTCAGGTAAATCTTTTGAACCTCATGGGCTCATTTACGAAAGCGACCTGCTAAAACTAAAGAACAATGAACAGCAATGGTAGAATTTCCTTAAACAATAAACAAACAAACAATAAACAATAGAAAACAAAAGAGAGAGAAAATATATATATACATTCCTCCTTTTAACAAAGTATCAAAAAACTAGCAAAACATTATAAGGTATATGTATAAAATCAAAGACAGGAACAAATCTGCATCATGAAGATCATGGAATCATGAGATCATGAAAAGTTGCAGGAGGGAGCGCTTCTCCCCTGCACGTGGGTTGCACACAGCTGCAGCAGGTGCTCAATAATTTAAAGTACAGGTAGTCCTCGACTTACGATGAAGATCCGTTCCTACGCTGCGTCGTAACCCGAATTTCAACGTAAGTCGGAACATACGTCCAAACTGCACCTTATACGTACAGAACTGTATTTTACCAAGCACTTAGCCTATCCTAACACAGTACTCTACATAATTATCAAAAAACACATACATTTCAGAACCATAATGAAGGGAAAAAAAGTTAATTTTCTACTCTGGAATGCTGGTGAAGCCTTTCCTCCATTCCTCCCTCCCTCCTCCGGATTCTGCATTTGTTTACGTCGTAAAACCGCCGTCCATAAAACAGCTACTTTTCCACAGCTGCTGCCTGTCCAGCTTGGTCCAACAAGTTTTGTTTTGTTTTTTTGAATGTCCAGAGGACCAGATTTAGCTTTTTTAGAGAGTACAGGGCAGCTGTAGCCTCCGCAGCTAACCGTAAACTGCGTAACTTGGCTTTTCAAAATAAAAATTTCAAAAGAATAAAAAAAACATTTTTGAATGGAGATGCGTGTTGTAACCACGAAACATTGTAACTCGAGACCGTTGTAAGTCGAGGACTACCTGTACAGTAGTCCCTCGTTTATCGCAGGGGATCTGTACCCTGAAGACCCGCGATAAGTGAAAAAACGCCAAGTAGGGATAATAGTACAAGTAGTAAGTAGTAGTTTATTTGAGTATTTATATATATTAAGGTGTTTTAAACCCTTCCCACAGTCTTCTTGCAATATTTTAAACAACGTTTCTAAACTCTAAACACCCTAAAAGAGCACAGAATGGGCCTCATGCACAAACCGTTCGTACGCACAGATTTGTGCGTATACTATGCGTGCGAGTGATTTGGGATCATTTGTGGCATCCAACAATGTTTTCGTATCCTAGGATTTTTTTCAGATACGAACAGAATTTACGTGTGGTCCAGACCTGTCGTATATTTTAGGAGCGTCAGTCTGCTGTCATCCAGACTGCCTTTTCTCCACTAATAACTTTATATTTCGTTATTTAGAAAATATTTCGAGTTTAAACAATTAAATGCAACCACACATATTGGTTTAATTAAAGCGGCTTCAACCCCCCCACGTCCACCACCTTGCGCGACCCGCGCGCGGCCCCCGCCCCACTCATGTCGACCACCCGGTGTGCCACGCAACGCGCCCCCACTCATGTCGACCACCCGGTGTGCCACGCAACGCGCCCCCACTCATGTCGACCACCCGGTGTGCCACGCAACGCGCCCCCACTCATGTCGACCACCCGGTGTGCCACGCAACGCGCCCCCACTCATGTCGACCACCCGGTGTGCCACGCAACGCGCCCCCACTCATGTCGACCACCCGGTGTGCCACGCAACGCGCCCCCACTCATGTCGACCACCCGGTGTGCCACGCAACGCGCCCCCACTCATGTCGACCACCCGGTGTGCCACGCAACGCGCCCCCACTCATGTCGACCACCCGGTGTGCCACGCAACGCGCCCCCACTCATGTCGACCACCCGGTGTGCCACGCAACGCGCCCCCACTCATGTCGACCACCCGGTGTGCCACGCAACGCGCCCCCACTCATGTCGACCACCCGGTGTGCCACGCAACGCGCCCCCACTCATGTCGACCACCCGGTGTGCCACGCAACGCGCCCCCACTCATGTCGACCACCCGGTGTGCCACGCAACGCGCCACGCGCCTCTGTCGGCACACACACACACACACACACACACACACACACACACACACACAGCGCTGCTGCAGAGACAGGGGAGAAGAAAGGCGAAAGTTGCTTCATGTCATTTTTAATATAAACTGCCTGTTGACTGTGGGCGCTCACTGATGTCATCTGTATTCTGTGTGGGTCTGCGCTCAGATCCGGGGCTGACACTATGATCAAAGGCGAGTCCATTTTAATTCGCCAAACGCGTTTGTGTGTTTTCTGACGCATAAAAGCCGGAATGAATGGACACTTCCTGCTCGCGGTGGCAGGAAACTATATCCTTATATGGTGTTTTGAGGGGTGGGAATTATGTAAATAACCTCCCGCGTGCACGAGCAGGTGAATAGAACAGGTGGAATTCATCATTATTTACACAGCTCATATACACACATTTCCTGACGATAGAAGACTGTGTTGGATCTGACGTGGCATGTTCGTACGAACGCTTCGTACGAACAAAAGTAGGAGGAAGTTAGGATAAGAATACGAACATTTTTGTGCATGAGGGCCATTGTCATGATTTCAGCTGTCTGCCTCGGCTGCTCTCAGCCACCTGTAAGCAATATTGGCCACGCCCACTTCTCTGCTCTGTATGGAGAACAGCTGATCAGCTGCAGCAGGAAGTTTATCCTGCAGTGTGGGCTGCACTTAGGTGCAGGAGGTGCTAAATAATTTAAAATAAATTATTTTAAATAAAAATGTCATGCCGATCATGCGGCTCATCCATCAATCAGCCAATTGTGTCATGTCCAGTCTTACTTTGAAAAACCGCGATAGCACAAGTCTGCCAAAAATGAACCGCGAAGTAGCGAGGGACTACTGTATTGAGGATTATTCTCGGCTACTAACACATCAAATTGTAGCTCAATATCTATATGGACTTAGTTATATCTATGTTTGTGTTTGCTTAGATCACTTAGCTGTGATTTTGCTAACAGGTACAGGAAAGTGAATGACTAAAAACGAAATTTAGAGATGACTGCTTAAAACTTGGATTTCTACTTGATGTACATTTTTACTCATTCTTCTTCTTATGCGAGTTCTTTATTCATAAGCAGGAAAAATCAAGGTGTTGGTTTTAGTGAACTGTTGCAACCATTTTTGCTTTGTTTCCTCGCAGCAATGTAACGACGTCGGCCTCATGGCGTATCTAGGCACCATCACCAAGTCCTGCAACAGTATGAACCAGTTCATTAACAAGTTCAACGTCCTGTACGACAGACAGGGCATCGGCCGGAGGATGAGAGGACTTTTCTTTTGAGCGGACAGGAAGCAGAAACAGAGAGGCAAACACACAAACTGCATTTTTTTTCTTCCAGTTTTATTCTCTTTTGTTGTTGTTTTGGTTGTATTATCATGAGCTAAAAGAAACTTTTAAAGTAACTGCAGCTTTTCAACACCGATGTACCATTTTCAGCCACGAGTGTATCCACACGCACTTCATGACATGAATCCGTAGGCGATCCGTACGAACTCCCTTCAACTCTCTGGGTTTGCACAGCAGTGAGATCACTGTACATACATGGACGTTATCTTATTTTACCCAGTTTGTTGAATTGTTTCACGTTTCTGTGTAATAAATGATCTGTTAGTTTTTTTTCCAATGGAGCTTTTTGTCCTCTTTGTGAACAAAAATGGTTTTAAAAAGGTGCACGTGGTAGTAATTACGCAGAACACAAGAATGTCAGAGCGGCACTTTTTAAATGAGCTCATGAAAGCTTTGCTTCATGGAGCTGCAGGTTTATGGTCGGGAGCCGCTTCTTGTTAACTCATCTCGTTTTTTTAAGGTGTGTTCCTGCTGTTTGATGGCCTGTAGTGGTTTCAGGCAGACATGCATATGTGGCAAAAAGAGGGAACAGCGCAGTGTAGAACATGAGTCAGCGTTTATTTGGGTATTAAATGTGCAGCAGAATCACACCTCCGGCCTCTGAATCGGCACCATGCGAGTCTTCTTTTGAAACGTGCCATGTGGCACCAGGAGCAACACGTTAGTTTCTTTTTGCACCGTTCATGCAATTTTAAAATCAAAATCAACCCATTAACAGAGGAAAAACTGATTTAACTCATTTTATTGTCTCATAAATCAATAAATGGTATCGACTGAATTACAGTAGTTGGTTTTTTTAGACGGCGACAGATTTTTATTCACAACAGCTCATTTATTCATGCGCTCAGACATTTTTCATTATGGTGACTTTATGCAGCCTGGACGGACGTTTTCAGTCAACTTTACATTTGTTTAAATAGACGCTCTCCCCCAGACTCCTCGCGGTCATTTGCTCCCCTCTGCAGGCTCGTCAGCGGCGCCTGGCTGGGGGTACTGGTAGCGGACCGGGTCGTACAGCTCATCCCTGGGGTCGTAGACGTGAGGGTAGTAGTAGGAGTGAGGGTACATGTTCATTTTCTTCATGGGTGCAGGAGGTGCTGGCTCCTCCACGGGTTCCTCCTCCTCCTCTTCATCCTCCTCTATTGGAGGAGGAGGTGGTGGTGGGACCACAACCTTTCCCTTCATGGGTCTGGGCGGGTGGTCGATCAGGCAGTCGGGGTCCCAGTAGGGGTCGCAGTCGTACTCCATGCTCTTGAAGGAGCGGACGGGGGCCGGGGCTGACTTCATGACCAGGCCTGGAGGAGGCAGGAGGGATTTCTTTTGTAGAGGACCTTTGAAAGCTTCTACAGGGGGCGGGGGTGGTGCCTTCTGCGGGGTGCAGTGGGGGTGGTAGCGAGGGTCACAGAGCACGGGCACGGCACCGCTGGGCAGGTAGACGATGTGCGGCTTGCAGAGGGGGTCCTTGCTGTTACACAGGAAGAGCACGTCCGCCTGGGAGATGGCTGGGGCAGGAGGAAGAGGAGGAGGAGTTGCTGGAGCATCCGTGGCCTTGGGCACTCCTTTCATCGGAGGAGGAGCGGCAACTTTGCACCTTTTGTCTGTGGTCGGGTCGCACATGATCATCGGCACGCCCAGTTTGCTCTGGAAATAGGAGGCGTTGGGGCCGTAGGCCTGCTCAAGGTAGCGCATCTGCTGGTAGAGCATCCTCAGCTTGTCGATCTCGTAGAGCTGAGAGAACAGAAGAACTATGTGAACACTCCGCATCGAAGAGCATCATCGTCAACGTTAACCGTGCAGAAACGTTTGAACAGAAACCTTCCATGCATTTAAAGCTAGTCCGAACGCTCGTTTACCGTATTTTCCGGAATATAAGTCACAGCTTTTTTTTATCATTTATGCATGCCCTGCGACCTATATTCAGGTGCGACCTATTTATGGCTTTTTTATAAAATAAGCTGATTTGTAATCATTTATTAACAAAAATTAAACTGAGACACACTCTTACAATAATGTCAGCTAACAAATATATATTTTTAGGTGTTTATCCTGCTAAAATTATTCATTTATTAAAGAAAAGTTCAGCTCAGACACATATTTGCTATAATTTTTAATCAAACAAATAATTGTTTTTAAGTGTTAATCTTCTTAAAAGCCTTGCTGTGCGCTCCTGTGGCAGACATTTGCAGCAGAGCTAAACACGGTCCACATTTTGACGTAGGTGCAACCTATATTCAGGTGCGACCTATATATGGATTTTTCCAATTCTTTGGCAATAATTGGACAATGCGACCTATATTCGGGTGTGATCTATATTCCGGAAAATACGGTAAATGTGCATCTAATCTGTGTGTCAAACCATTTTCATTTGAAATAAACATCCGATCCAAAAACAATTTGGTGTGATAAAAAATGGACAAAAAGTCCCGTCTTTCACGCATGCGTGCGTCTCTTACCCCCTCGGTGTGTCCGATGCTGCTGTAGTATCTGTAGTACGCCTGGAAGTCGGGGTTTCCTCGATACCACCTGGGGTCGGCGTTGCGCTTCGGTCTGGAGTGAGACAGGAAGTTGTTGGCGTTCTCTGAGTTGATGCTCACAGGGACCATCTCTGCTGGAAGAAGACATGAAGCTCAGTTTTTTTTTTTTAATGTTTAAGGAAAAAGTTTGCAGTTGATACAAGGACGTTGACTTGAACTTGCCTTCCTGCTGGATGACATTCAGCAAGGATTTGGCATCCAGGAAGCCTTAAAGAATAAAACAATAATAATTTAGTGCCGTTTTTTTCACCAGTTTATGAAGTAAAGAAGATCAACTGACCTGGGAGCACGAGGCAGCAAAGTGGCCCCAGCAGGCATAATGACGAAATCATCTTGAACCTGCGATCCAGAATTATTATTATTTTAAACATTTCAGGAAAGATGAACACATGTGATAAAAGACAGTATTACTGTTAACATGTACAGAAAGGAAAACATGTTGAGCGAAAGTCACAGAATTATCCAAAAACAACAGATTTGTGCTGAAACCGTCCAAGCGTGTTTGACTCACCTGGCTCAGGAGGCTGTCTTCACCGGACCAACCGGGCTGAGCTGGGCTAAATACAAATCCCCCCGTCAGTCACTGTGTCACAGAACCTCCCGTCCAATAGGATCCCATCAACGTCAAGATGAAAACCTTGTCTCCACCTCTCTTTAAATATTGTTTAAAGTAGGGCCTTTGGCACAAATTAGGAATAAAAAGGCCCCTGAACCCCCCAGCTGTAAAGAAAAAAAAACTTCAAATGGAAACTCCCAGTTAAAGTTTGGAAGGAAATCATCACCTGCTGGGAGAACAGCAGCCGAGCTGAAACGCTGCTCAGCAAAACCTTTACAAAGCCCTGAATGTAAAAAAAAAAAACTGAAACGTGGTCCTTTTGAGCAAAGAAGTTTATATTGTTCAACAAAATTGCAGCATTTGTATCGTTTTTCCACGGATGCTATTAAATTCAATGTGTTTAAAATGACAGTTACTGCAGCGGTCTGTCAAGACAAACATTATGCAAACTTGCTGTATTCGTTTTTGTCCCACCACTGTAGAAAATCTTCGAAAATATACAGGTGCTGGTCATAAAATGACAATATCATGAAAAAGTTGATTCATTTCTGTAATTCCATTCAAAAAGTGAAACTTGTTTAATATATTCATTCATTACACACAGACTGATATATTTCGTATGTTTATTTTATTTTAATGTTGATTATTATAACCGACAACTAATAAAAATCCCAAATTCAATATTTCAGAAAATTAAAATACGCTGTAGTGTGAAAAGGTTCAATATTGAAGACACCTGGTGCCACAGTCTACGGTAATCAGTTAATTAACTGAAAACACTTGCAAATGCCTTTAAATTGTCTCTCAGTCTAGTTCTGTGGGCGACTCAATCATGGGGAAGACTGCTGAATTGACAGTTGTCCAAAAGACGACCACTGACACCTTACACAAGGACAAGACACAAAAGGTCATTGCTAAAGAGGCTGGCTGTTCACAGAGCTCTGTGTCCAAGCACATTAAAGCTGATATATGTAACTTTTATAACAATATATTTTTAACATATTTCTTCACTCTGTCACTATCTCCTGACAGACTGATGTTAGACAAGTAATCTCTGAAAAAAACTATAGTCCCCTTGCTTCTCTAAAAGCATTTCTAAAAACCCACAGTGACCCGCCGTTAACCAGCCAATAAAAACAGTTTTTATCCAGCCAATAAAAACAGAGCTTCTCACTTCTCACGCTCCTAACCCACGCCCCCCCGTCCCAGCCCCCGCAGGTTCTCGTTCAAAGTATTGCAAAGCGATGCAAAACTGTTTTGTATGTGACACAAATGTATTAAATTCCCCTTCTTCATCCCTGATCTGGACTTTTCTTTTGTTTTTTTGCCAAAAGTCAAGTGATCGCTTCCTCCTCCGCTGAGTCCATGAATGAATTGAGGAAATGAATGAATTTGTCACGAGCAAATTAAACTCGGGTTCAACGTGGCTGCGCGAGGCTCTGCAGATTTCATGGTGTTCTGGTGTGCTGGACCAGCGCTCCATGTTTTTATTTTATTTTTTAGAACGTTTTATTAACATATAAACACAGAAATTCGCAGCGGCTGCGACAGGACATGAAGTGGAGGCGGAGTTAAGGAAGCTGAGCTGAATTAGAGAGAGCGAGGGGGAGCAGAGCCATATATGGCTCTGAGGGGGAGGGACCAGAAAAGTGTCTCTGTTCAAATTTTTTTTAAGTTCCAGCGTGTTCCAGAAATTACATATAGCAGCTTTAATAGAGAGGCGAGGGAAGGAAAATATGTCATAGAAAAAAGTGTACAAGCAGTAAGAAGGATAACTGCACCCTGGAGAAAATAGTGAAACAAAAGACAAAACCCATTCCAACATGTGGAGGAGATTCACAAAGAGTGGACTACAGCTGGAGTCAGTGCTTCAAGAACCACCACGCACAGATGTATGCAAGACATGGGTTTCAGCTGTCGCATTGGGGAGTGGTGGCGCAGACGTTAGAGAAGATGGGCCTGTGACCGGAAAGTTGCAGGTTCATCTCTGGTACCGTCAACATCAAAATGTGGGTGGAAAAGGTGAAACACCCACACCTGCCTCCACCCTCATTCACCCCAATCTGGGCCCCTGAGCAAGGCCCATAACTCCCACCATCTGCTCCCTAAACAGGTCTCTCTTGAAAATGAGAACTCGGGACTCAATGAGACCATCTGTATAAATAAAAGGTAAATTAAAAAAATCCTTGTGTCAAGCCACTCTTGAACAAGAGAAAGTGTCAGAAGCGTCTCGCCTGGCTGAACTGCTGCTGATTGGTCCACAGTTGTTCTTTGATGAAAGTAAAGTTTACATTTCCTTTGGAAATCAAGGTCCCAGAGTCTGGAGGGAAAGAGAAGAGGCACATCATCCATGTTGCTTTAGGTCCAGTGTCAAGTTTCCACAGTCAGTGATGGTTTGGGGTGCCATGTCATCTGCTGGTGTTGGTCCACTGGGTTTTTTGAGGTCCAAGGTCACTGCAGCCATCTACCAGGAAGTTTTAGAGAACTTTTTTTTTTTCATTCAACCTTTATTCAGGCAGGTTAATCCAAATGAGCCTCGAGGACTCATTTACAAGAGACGCTACAAAAAAGAATGATGACAACACCAACAGTAGATTTTCCTTGGACAATCAACATTAGACAATCATAAAAGAGAAATACAGATTTTTTAAAAACAAGTTAAAACAAAGATGCCAAAATAGCAAAACAGACAGATTATAAGGCAGATGTAGAAAATCTAAAACAGGAACATGTCTGCATTGGTTTTTGCCAGGATTCCAACAGATTCTTAAAGCCATTTAGAGAAGTCAAGATCTTCAGATTTTTTTGTAAGATATTCCAGGAAGCAGGAGCGGAGTACTGTAGAAGGCTCTTTCTTGCTTCCTGCTGCTGACCAACTTTATGGGGATGCAATGATGGTGTAGTGGCAGGGCTTCCGACTTGGGACCCAGGTTCGAACCCCGGCCACTACACACCTTGGGGTGTCTATGAGTGCACACCTATTTCCCCAGCTCCCCGGGCGCTTTCTATGGCTGCTCACTGCACCACCTGGTGGTGGTTGGGTTAAATGCAGAGACGAATTTCGTCTTGTATGGGAAACATTAGCCTGGCCCTCGCCTTCCTGCACAGCTCCGCTCAATTCTCATTTCCCTTCACTGCACAGTCTGGGACTTCTCTCATAGACAAGGATTTCTCCGGTAGATTTTTGACCGGACCAATCAGAGAACAGAAGGGGCGGAGTTTTTGGCCCCTAACCTACGCCCCCACCTGTCCCAGCGCAGCCAGCTCGCAGCCGCATGTTCTCATTCAAAGCGATGCAGGACTGTTTTATATGTGACACAAATTTATTAATTTCCCCTTCTTAATCCCTTATCTGGAGTTTTCTTTTGTTTTTTTCCCAAAAGTCAAGTGTTCGCTCCCTCCTCCTCCTCTCCCTCCGCTGAACAAGGAAACGTCTCAGGTTGTCACGAGAGAATTAAAGTCAGGTTTTAAGTTGCTGCCCGAGTCCCATCAGATTTCCTGGTCTTCTGGTGTGTTGGACCAGCGCTCCATGGTTTTATTTTATTTTATTAGGACGTTTTATTATCATATAAACACAGAATATACAACGGAGCGAGAGAAAATTCAGCAGGAGGCGGAGCTGAAGTCAAGTTCAGAAGACCACGGGGGAGCAGCCATCAGCAGAGCCCACGCCTCCAGCAAGAATCGTTTTTCAATGGACAGGTCCCAGACCCTTGTCTGAAGCGAAGTGAAGGACAGGGTCTGGTTTTAACCAGGCTAGGGAAACATACACAGATGACAAAAATGGACATTTATTTATTTCATTTTCCAAAAGGACTTGCACCTGCAGTGTCAAAGCTACCAGTACCTAATTTAAGGACCATGGTCTCAGTTTCTAATTGGTCAGCAACCTCCCCATAGAAAATCTATGGGGTATTGTAAAGAGGAAAATGTGATACACCAGACCCAACAATTCAGAAGAGCTGAAGGCCACTATCAGAGCAACCTGGGCTCTCATAACACCTGAGCAGTACCACAGACTGATGGACTCCATGCCACACCACATTGCTGCAGTAATCCAGGCAAAAGGAGCTCCAAGTAGCCTACTGAGTGCTGCACATGGTCATACTTTTCAATTGGCCAACATTTCTAAAAAAAAAAAATCATTTTTAATTGGTCTTAATATTCTCATTTTCTGATACTAAATTTGAGGTTTTCATTAGTTGTCAGTTATAAAAATCTAAATTAAATGAAATAAACATTTGAAATATATCAGTCCGTGTGTAATGAACAAATATAATACTGTATGCAAGTTTCACTTTTTTGAATGGAATTACTGAATCAACTTTTTCATGATTCATTTAACTTTATGACCAGCACGTGATATAGTAATATCCAAGCAGTATTGAAATATTACAACTTCTGCAACCTTTATTTCAAACATTTGCCACTTGGTGGACCACAAAATAAAAAGTATTCAACTTAAGATTAGAGAATTTTACCACTTTGACTAGTTTTCTATTCTCTTAAAATACAAGATTTGGGGATGTGACATAGCAAAGGTGTATATTTGTTTTTAAATAACTGTAATTGCAGCCCAGCATGTGATATTTGTGGGCGTGCGTTCCTGAACAGAAACCAGGCTGCTGCACATCTGAACCAGGTGTTGAGACGACGTGATGATTGTAGGACACTTCATACTCTATCATGTGCACACAGGAGTTGGTTTTACCCATTTATTATAACTCTTCACACAAGGCTCAACATCCACTTCTTTTGCCCGACTTGCATTACAAATACAAAATGTACAAACTGCTGAACATTAACTGGAGGACTGAGACAACAAAATGCAGATAATACTACACTATAGCATGTACTGATACATATTTACAAGCAGTTTAATAGTTATCAGGAATCTCAACATTAAAAGCAATGAATCTCCAGGAAAACCATTTCTTTCATAATGTTCAGGCACTAAAAGGAAGTCCATGTTCTGCCTGACTTGTGTTACAAGATGCTGGGTGCAGAAACACAAAGAGCCCCAACACAAGCCTGGAAATCACCCGCAGGCGGCCGAAACGCGGCGCCGTGTGAAGGACGTGTTCAGACGAAGGTGATCCGGCTGCGGGCCTGGTTGACCTGCCACACGTTCAGCTCCTCGTACTCCTCCAGCGCCTCCTGGAACTGAGCGGGCGTGAAGCCGCGAGAGATGCAACGCTGCTCGGCTTCGGCCATGCGAACCACGCCGCCGGCCCCGCCGCCGCGGCCCGTCGAGCCTTCTGTGACGAGCTCACGCACCAGAGAGAAGATGACGTCGGATGGACGCTGCGTCCTGAAAAAGGAAGCGCTCAGATTGAGAACAAGTCGACTGCTCCACGCGTCTACACGACAAATCTCTACCAGCTGACTGTGAAGTTAGATTTGACCAAAGAATCATATTGTTAAACTAAAAACTAGAAGAAAAAAAAAAAGCTGTTGCCTTGTTTTTGTGTAAAGCACATTGAAGTGAACACGATGTAACAGCACCCATTAACGGTTTTACAGCTTCCTCCACAACTAAAATACAAGAAACCCCATAAAAAAAGGAAACCTGGGTCGACCAACATCTGGTTACTGCTGTTACGCTGACTATGAGCGGACTAAATGTGAAGTTTCAACACCAACCTGGCGGTGCTGGTCTTGTCAGCTTGCAGAGAATCCTTCGACATCTCCATTAGTCTCATCGCCTCGTTGACGTCTTCCTTATCCACCGTGTCCATCATGCGCAGTCGAGCCTGAAGACGGGCATGCAAAGTGCGAGCGCTGTTTAGACTGAAGACGTACGTAAACACAGTCGAACACCTTACTGGAGTCAGGTCGATGTAGGCTGCGCCACGCCGGCACTGTCAGACCGAGACAAGTGCAATGCCCTCTGGGATGGTCAGCAATTGCTCAAGTCTCCGCCTCTCAACACCAGCTAGTCTCTCCGTCGAAACAACAAAAACATCAAGTGATTTGAAGTTCACATGCAGAGGACACTGGGGGACAGCTCTGGCCTTGGGCAGTTTTGCATGGGTTTGCACAGCTGGTCGTAATGCACACAGGCTGACTGCCCACCCTGCAAAGCTGACCAGGACCAGAAAAATACATTTAGAATGAAAATCAAAAGATCATTTTTATTTTTCATGGTTCACATTGTCAAACTAGTCACGAACACAGAATCAACACAGATGTAGCGGCAGCATTCTGCCCCCATGTGGACGTTTGCGTGCAGCACAGTGCCTACCCGTTTGCCTGAAGTGCTGGTTTTGCAGTAGGTGGGTGATTGCTACCTGCACAAACAGCACTTTTGACAACCAGAGGCAGAGAATGCATCATTGCATCAAGTGTCAGACTGAAGAGTGTGTCCGGTGTGTGAAAGAAGTGCTCACACTGCGGTAGACCGGGTCATCACTACCTGCACTGTAAGCACTTTATCACACACTCGGCTACTGATCGAATCAAATTCACTCACAGACTTTGTAATACGTGCAAGTTAAATGTTCACTTTAAAATTAAATCTTTTACACCATTTCAACTGATCACACCGAAGTACATTTATTCTACGTCTTCTGGACGAGCGCACGCTTTTTGAACCAGTCCAGATGTGGTTTCTCACCAGGGCAGTTGAGAGGCGCAGGATGGACAGGAGGGTACGGGCCGAGGTGAAGGTGGTGTCTTTGCTGACTCGAGCCTCTTTTCTCATTTCGACGTATGCAGCAGTGATGTAATCCGCCAGGGACTCCGGCACAACAGGCTGACGCTTTTTACACAGAGCGATGAAACGCCTGGAAAACAAACAACAACAAAAAAGAAGCATTTAAAAGTTGTACCGTACTTTCCGGCTGAAAAGTCGCACCACCCCATATGTCGCATTAGTCCAATTATGTTCAATAAAGTGGAAAAATCCATAAACGTGTCGCACCGCCGTATACGTCGCATCTATTACGCGTCACCGCAAATGGCCACAGGAGCGTGCATGGTAGGACTTTAACAAGATTAACACTTAAAAACAATTACTTGTTTGCTGAAAATTATAGCAAAGATGTGTCTGAGCTGAACTTTTCCTTAATAAATGCACGTACCGGTCAAATCAGCTGGATAAAAAAAAAAAAGTGCTGCGAAGCGTGCATGCGCAGCGAGCGGATACGCTTCATTTCTTTAAAATTTAACAAGATATACACCTTAAAAATATATATATTGGCTGACATAGCAAAAGTGTTTCTGAACTGAACTTTTCCTTTAAAAATTAACGTAATGGTCAAATCAGCTGGATTTAAATTGTTTTGCTTTGACGGTCTTCCAAACATGCACGCGCGCTGCGAAAATAAATTATAAATAAATCTAATTTTAGCTCAAACATCTCCTAAAGCTAATCAGTTGTAAATGTCCATCCAGTGATTACTTTCTATAAGTTTCATCAAAATCTGTCCTATGGTTCATGAGCTATTTTGCAAACAAACACTGAGCTAACAGTAGTTCAGACCTCCTGAGAACAGGAGGCCGGGCTGCGACAGAGTGAGTCCGTGCAGAGGAGGCTGCTGTCGGACACATGAGCTGGGAACGGTCGGTGGACCCTAGCGGCCGAAAGTGGTACTGCTCCATTTTTT
This sequence comes from Garcialebias charrua, assembly GCA_038048925.1. Classification (NCBI taxonomy): domain Eukaryota; kingdom Metazoa; phylum Chordata; class Actinopteri; order Cyprinodontiformes; family Rivulidae; genus Garcialebias; species Garcialebias charrua. The sequence continues at coordinate 7,934 of JBBPBX010026545.1, read as the reverse complement.
TTGTCAGAATGAATGGAAACGGTCATATCTCAGCCAAAAATTTATCTTAAAAATATGGGAAAAAATCCCTAAATATGACGATTCGCCCCATAAGTCGGAGGACATAAAAATTAGTTTTTAAAAAAACCGACTTATAGGCCGGAAAATACGGTAATTAAAGTAAAATGTCCAAACATTTATTAATGTAATTTATTTATTTGATAAGTGCCAACTTACTCCAATTTTTATTCAGAATTTTAAACACTGGCACTGGAAATCAAAATACCTCATCAGTTTCATGTCGATGGGGGTGAAGTGCGTGGGTGGCTGACGCGAGTGCTGGTGAACATAGGTGATGTGCTGAGCAAGGCGCAGGTCGGCGTCGGCATCTGGTTTGTCCTGGATGAGCCAGAGCACATCGAAACGGGAGAGGAGAGCGGCTGGCAGCTGGATGTTCTGCTCGATGCTCTTCCGGGGATTGTAGCGGCCGTAGGCCGGGTTGGCCGCAGCGAGAATGGAACAGCGGGCGTTGAGGGAGGTCATGATTCCAGCCTGGAGAGAAAAACGACAAAACAGCACAAGTGACGTTACTTAACCCGTCTGGATCGTTTGTTCTGCCGGCAGGGCTTGTAGCAGTACACACCTTAGCGATGGAGATGGTTTGTTGTTCCATCACCTCGTGGATGGCTGTTCGGTCAGCGTCAGCCATTTTGTCAAACTCGTCGATACAACAGACGCCCTGGTCAGCCAGCACCAAGGCGCCTCCTTCCAAAGTCATCTCACCAGTCAGAGGGTCACGCATCACAGCTGCAGTCAAACCGACCCCTGAAGACCCCCGGCCTGTTGTGTACTGACCTGTGAACCACAACAAACAAGTACTGGAGTTACACAAAACTGATTTTATGTAAGTCCATCTGGACCCTAGTTTGACTCAAACCAAGGGACTTCATTTAGATCCTGAATTAAAACAATATTTAAAGTTACTTATGTTCCTTCTAATGAATAAGAAAATAACTCCACCCCACAGATAGTTAATAGTGTTTGTTTCAATGGAAAGAAGCAGCGTAGCAAATAAAATATTCAGCTACGGTAGATACAGGACTTACTTCGAGGAGCCAGACGGTCGATGTAAGACAACAGCTGGGACTTGGCAACTCCTGGGTCTCCCATCAAGCAGACATTTATAGTACCTTGACGAGGAACGCAGAATGAGGCAAATGTTACAACTTTTTGAGCAAAAGCGTCTTTAATGAGCACAAAATTTAGAAGGTCTAAAATAACCCTTTAGCACTTTCAAGGGCAAAAACAAACAAAATCAATCTGGATCTCAAAGCATCATTTGTGCTCACCTCGGATCTTCATGCCTTTTGGAGCCTGCTCCACCCCCCCAACCAGCAACAGCAGCAGGGCCTTCTTGACGTCCTCGTGCCCATAGATTTCTGGTGCGATCGAGCCGGCTAGTTTCTCATAAAATCCTTCCTCTGGAACAGAAAAATGTCAGCTTTAGTCGCTGAAAGGGTGACCAAAGAAGCACGGGCACGTCTGTTCTCAAACCTGTGATGCTGCGCAGCTCCTCGTCAGTCAGCTCCTCGCTGCCAAGCTCATCATCTTCTGTTTTGTTCATTAGCGTGATGCTATGAGCATCTAGGTAGGTTTCTGACAAAAGGCCCTAAAATAACCATATTGATATACAGAAGAAACAGTTTAATGTCTTGATAAGAGCTCTATGCACCAACGTGGTTGTTTTTCTTAAGAAACAATGGCTGCTAATAGGCCTGTCACGATAACAAATGTTGCTAGGCGATTAATTGTCTCAGAAATTATTGCAATAAACAATAATATTGTTTGAAATTTGACAATAATTAGTAATTATTGTCAAATTTAAGAAGAAACGTTGGTAATTTGTTTTGTGCGTAGTACCTTTTTCAACCACTGGATGGCAGTATAGAACTGTTTGAACCAAAGTAAATGGTAAATGGAGCTTACTTGTATAATAATAATAATAAAGTCACATTTTTGTCATCCGTGTATGTTTCCATACAAGACGAAATTTGACTCTGCATTTAACCCAATCACCACCAGGTGGGGCAGTGGGCAGCTATAGAAAGCGCGCCGGGGAGCAATTGGGATGAGGTGTGCTGCTCAAACACACCACAAGTTATGCCGTGACTGGGGTTTGAACCTGGGTCCTTCGGGTCCCAAGTCAGTTCCCCTGCCACTACACCATCTTGGCCCCTATAGCGCTTTCCAGCCCCCTATGAGGGGCCCCAAAGCGCTTCACATTACCAGCCATCCACACATTCATACACCGGTAGTGGTAGACTGCCATGCAAGGCGCCATCCAGTCCTACCGGGAGCAACTCAGGGTTTAGTGTCTTGCCCAGGGACACAACGAGGTATGCAGTGACTGGGGATCGAACCCCGGACCTTCCAGTCCTGAGCCGGCTGCCCTGCCTCTACACCATCTCGGCCCGCAGGATGGATAGTGAAGGAGCAAGCAGCGTGTCTCTTTAAGAAAAATGGGAGGGAGGCCCCTTGACGTGACATGGGCTGTCTCTCACTCCTTTTTTCGGTTCTCAAAATGGCGGAGACTCAGTGTGGTTTGAGCTTTTTAGCATAGCATTTTTCACACAAAGCTTAGGTTGGCCTTTTAGCTTAGCTCATAGCTTAGCCGCTTTTAACAATCCAAAAACGCAATTTTTAGACGGTTAAATTTGATTTTAAGGAGAAAAGGCGGGGTCAGTGAAGATCACCAGAGTTGAGCCTTTTGTCATCCAGTGTCTTCAGCACAAAGAGAGACAAAGAAACGATAAAGCCGATAAATGAAAACGAGGTAGATCATTTTCATTTATCATGCGATTAATTCATTTATTGTTCATCGCGACAGGCCTAGCTGCTAAAACAAAAAAAATACCTGAATGGCCTGACTGTAGCCCGAGCGCAGCAGCGGGAGGAAGATTCCTGTG
>JBBPBX010026544.1:5063-38012 GCA_038048925.1 Garcialebias charrua | reverse complement strand
TGTGTTGCAAAGTGAGAACAAATAGATCAAATTAATTAAACTTGGAAAAATCAAACTGAGGTGAACCACAAAATTTAACATGGAATGCAAACATACTACTCAATGAAATGACAAGTACACAAATGTAAACTGATGCTGTTAATGCACAGGCACATTAATGAACATAAGGAACAGGTGAGCTGGTTACAAAATCAGATAAAAAATAATAGTGGGAGTGATGGCGCATTGGTTAGAGACCATCGGAAGATCGCCGGTTCAAGCCCCAGAACAGACAACATAAAAAATGTGGGTGGAAAAAGGTGAAACACCCACACCGGCCTCCACTCTCATTCGCCCCACCCTGGGCCCCCTGAGCAAGGCCCTCCACCATTTGCTCCATAACAGGTCTCTCTTGAAAATAAGTTCTGGTGGCTCAATGAGACTACCTGAATAAATAAAGGGTAAATGAAAAAAATATATCTAAAATTAAACAATTGGAAACTGTGAATGAAATATTAAGTATAGTTTGATTGTTTCCACAGTTTTACGAACATCAATACAAACTGTTATAATTAAACTGCTAAGAAGTATACATTAAATTAACCTTTACGATGTTTGTTCTGAGGTCAAATTTGATCAAAAAATGACTAAACTGAGAGGATAAATAGACATCCCCACCCCACACAAAAATACTTGAATAAAAAGTGAGCTGAACTTGGTGTATATGATTTAAAGTGAAATGAGAGAACTTGAAAAAAATTGACTTTGAAATTTAGGAAAGAGAGGTATTGTGTTACTGTGCTGGTTTAGTCCAAAACATGGTGTTGCACTAAAATGATTTACCTTGAACTAATCACACGGTCTCTGCCCTGTAATGGTCAGACTATATCCTCTGAACAAAACCAGTCTCGCTGGAAATTAGGATCAGTAAAGAGAAACCACCAAATGAAAGAAGTGGTAAAAAGTGCACCCCTTCTTGAGAGGACAAAAACTAAACAAGAAACTGAACAGTAAAATGTGATTTTTGTTATTGTCGGCAAATACATAAAAAAACCTCCATCAAAGTTAGCTTTTGCTGTTTGCCTTACTTCTATGTATAGATCAGAGGCAGCTTGTGTGACCGTTTGTAGCCTGTATCTGAGTGATGCAGGTTCACAGTGGGGGGTCCAACACGTCTTCACATCACTGCAGAGGTGTGTCTGCATGAAAATGGGTTATTTACTAGTAAATCAGTCTCCTCAGAGTAAATGAGTTGTACAGTACACCCTAACTCTGGGAAAGTTTTTTTATTGCATTAAGTTCAGGTTCCCTGACAACAACTTAAAGGTTTCTTAGACAACAACAAGGTGCCCTTATCAGTTCATTCAAGTGTTCCACTATCTTGCATTCTTGTGCACATTATATTAGTATGCAGGTGTTTCTGCTATCTGTCTGTTCTTAAGCAAAATGAATATTTTTGATCTTAGACGTCTTTTGTTTGTTTGTATTCTTTCCAACAGTTTTTTTCCATGGCCCTATCACTAAAAATGAAGGTGAGGCACTGGTTCTTGTGTCATGATAAAATGTCACATTTTTTTTGTCATCTGTGTATGTTTCCCATACAAGACGAAATTCGTCTCTGCATTTAACCCAACCACCACCAGGTGGTGCAGTGAGCAGCCATAGAAAGCGCCCGGGGAGCTGGGGAAATAGGTGTGCACTCATAGACACCCCAAGGTGTGTAGTGGCCGGGGCCGGGGTTTGAACCTGTGTCCTTCGGGTCCCAAGTCAGCATCCCTGCCTCTACACCATCTTGAGGAATAAGAAGAGAACAGACACAACAGCAAAACATATTAAGCAAGAATATCCCTCCAACCATCAACCTTTAACCTGCTTCTACCTTTTCGGAACACGGGGGTCACTGGTGCCCATATCCAACCATCACTGTGCAAGAGGCAGGGGACACCTTGGACACGTGTCAAGCCTTTTCTTCAACCAGTGCTGATTCGACTTGAAAGATCCAGGAAGAAAGTAGACGTGGGCTTAACTCACTTCATCATCTTTATTAATTATTCTCAAAGATGGTGTAGCAGTAGCATCAGTAGAATCAATAGTTTCAGTAGAATCAATAGTTTAAATAGAATCAATAGGTTGAAAACCAGTCTTTGTCTACTCTCCTCCATGCACTGAATGTCACAAGGACCACACACCTGCCTTAAGAACCTAATTAGAACCACAGAAGCTACAGAATAGTTTAGGCTAGAGCTCCCCCTCTGTCTGAACTATGTAATATAAGAGAATAATGTTTGAAAGAAAATGAGTCAAAATGAGGTGCAATTAAAAAGTCCAAACTATGAGGGGCCGTGTAGGACTTAAACTATTTTCCTCTCTCACACACACATGTATTGCCTCTCATTCACTATAGAATTACTGCACATACACACATCTATTGCCTCTCATTCACTATAGTATTACTGCACATACACACATCTATTGCCTCTCATTCACTATAGTATTACTGCACATACACACATCTGTATTACTGCACATACACACACATTTTCTTATTATTCTCTCACACACACATGTATTGCCTCTCATTCACTATAGTATTACTGCACATACACACACATTTTCTGCTTGCCTCTCATGCAGTATAGTATTATTCTCTCACACACACATGTATTGCCTCTCATTCACTATAGTATTACTGCACATACACACACATTTTCTGCTTATTGCCTCTCACACACACATGTATTGTCTCTCATTCACTATAGTATTACTGCACATACACACACATTTTCTGCTTATTGCCTCTCACACACACATGTATTGTCTCTCATTCACTATAGTATTACTGCACATACACACACATTTTCTGCTTATTGCCTCTCACACACACATGTATTGTCTCTCATTCACTATAGTATTACTGCACATACACACACATTTTCTGCTTATTGCCTCTCAAACACACATGTATTGCCTCTCATTCACTATAGTATTACTGCACATACACACACATTTTCTGCTTATTGCCTCTCATTCAGTATAGTATTATTCTCACACACACACATCTATTGCCTCTCATTCACAATAGTATTATTGTACACACACACACATTTTCTGCTTACACACACACACATTTTCTGCTTATTGCCTCTCATTCAGTATAGTATTATTCTCACACACACACATCTATTGCCTCTCATTCACAATAGTATTACTATTAGTGCACACACACACCATTTTCTGCTTATTGCCTCTCACACACACATGTATTGCCTCTCATTCACAATACAATAGTATTAGGTCACATACACGTTTTTTTGTCTCTCTTTGGTCGTGTGTGTGTGTGCGTGCGCATGTGTGTGTGTGCGAGAGAACATACTAGTATGTATGAGAAGAAGACCTGTGTGTGTGTGTGTGTGTGTGTGTGAGTGCATTTTGTCCCGGAAGAGGCGGGGCATAATTTCAAGATCTGATCGCGCATGCGTGAGAGCTGAGGCGGCAGCAGGAAGTTACAGCCAAACACCATGAGCTCCAGAGAAGATTCTGCCAAAATTTTAAATAGTATTTTGTCACCAACGGATGCAACAAGTAGTGGGACGTGCGTCTTAAACGAAAGAGCTCCTGTGAGCGCCCGCAGCGATTCTGTTGATACAGAGTTCTCTCGTGTGCTGGAGCAGCTAGCGGCTAGCTGCTAGCCGAAGTTCAACAGTGTCACCTGGAAATCAAGGTAAACTACTTCTACACAGTAAAGAGTTTGTTTTCTGAATATATAGTGTGCATTTTATTAACCATATCTCAGGAATCCGTGTACGGTTCGTTCTTTGGTTTTTCCGTTTCAGAATAAAATACTGTATACGTTTTGTTGACGTAGTTATACAGGTGTTGTGCCGAAAATTGCACCTCTTCGGTAAAACGCACCCGCGTTAAGGAGTTTCAGGGCACTTTCACTATTTCGTAAAAAATTCAAAGTGCTAAATCAACTCCTGGGTTTTATAACTGTCAGAGACATGTCAGAGACAACACATTTAATGCACTGTATTTTGACACAACTGACATTTTTACGCCACAAAAAAAGTCAGTGTAATCAGTTGGTATTTCAAACGTGAAATAAAGAAACATCTTTGGAATTTATTTTTCTGCCAGAAAGGCCCACCCGGTGCACAAATTTACCATATACTGTATTAAAAGTTGTTCATGTTTTAAACAACTAGAAATAATGATTGTAATAACAAAAAATGTAGCGTTTTGTTTCTCCAATTCAGTTTTAAAACAAAACCCCCGATTATTGCATTTTCCTAGTTTAATTTCGATGTGGGGAAAAAAATAAAATAAATAATAATACAGGGACTCTCAGGTCCCGACCTAGCTTTACTGTTGTTTACACACATATAATTGCAAGTATTACTCTGATGCTCTTGTTGTTCTGTGACAGGAACGAGTTTGGGAGGGGTCTTGCAGTTCCACGTTTCCATGCCCAGCAGTGTTTGACCTTGGTGTACTAACAGGAGAAGAAGGTAATGTGTTTTTTTGGTCTTCTCTTAACGCCAAATTTACACTACATGCGTTCCGGCTCCGCCCCGCTCCGGTCCGACCTCCGCAGCAAATACGCACCCATTATAATCAATGACAGAATTTACACTGGCTCCGCACGGCGGCGGCGAGCAGCGGAGAGCGGACGGCAGTCCGTCAAAATTTAATTTTTCTATTTCTGCCGGAGCTGTGCCGGAGTCAACTTTTGAAGATTACGTCGCACCAACAGGAAAAGGAACGAGCACAACATCCGTATTTACAAAATAAAATCACCACGGGCGGACTTAATCCTAGCTCTATACGGATTTATTTGTACAAAAATGCTGTCAAACTATCATTTATGACTACGCCTACAAACGCAATACAATAAATAAATAAATAAAGTATTTTATTCTGAAATGTAATACATCACTTCCTGTTGCTCAAACCATGTCCTGTCGCTCATTTACGAGAGAAGATCAAGGCAGCAGTCTCTACTGTTGTTCTCCTTCTTCCACCGAATGAATTGTTTTGTTCTGACTTACTTATTTATCACTTGATTTATCGCGCGATCTCGCAATTCCCGCGCATGTGTCTCGGAGCGGCGCATCCAGGCGGACCTGAGCGGAGCGGAGGTAGTGGAAATTGGACTCGCTCAGCTGCGACCTGCGGAGCGGGGCGGAGCCGGACCGGCTGTAGTGTATTTTTGGCGTTAAGATTATCAGCACAGCTGGTGCCTTTTTACTTGTTATTCCTGAAAAGAGAATGTAGTGATGTTTGTCTGGATAAATGGCATCACATAACACATACATAATTGCACTGTCTATAGCAGGGGCCCCCAATTCCAGTCCTGCAACTTGTACATGTGTCCCTGGTCCAACACGTCTGAATAAATGACTGAAGTACCTACTCAGTATGCGGTCAAGTTTCCAAAAGCCCTGCTAATGACCTGAATATTTGTCTCAGGTGTGTTGAAGCAGGCACATCTAAAAGTCCAGGACGCTGCCCCCAGAGGACTGGAATTGAGGTCCCCTGGTCTATAGGTTTCATGTGGTCTCCATTACAGTGTAGAATTCATTGGTTCAAACTTAAATGCTCACAGCCCGTTTTAGATGCATGATTTATTTTGGTAATATTGGTATTTGTTAAAGGTGCAGTCTGTGGGAGTGGTGGCGCAGAGGTTAAGAAGGTGCGCTTGTGATCGGAAGATCGCCGGTTCAAGCCCTGGTACCGACAACATCAAAGATGTGGGGGGGATAAGTGAAGCGGTCACACTTGTCTCCACCCTCATCTGCCCCACTCTGGGCCCTTGAGCAAGGCCCTTAACCCACACCATCTGCTCCCCCGGGAACCCTAGATATCAGCTCTCTGCTCCACACAGAGGGCTGTGGTTGTGTCAGGAAGGGCATCCGGCGTAAAAACTGCCAAATCTTCGTGCGACCAGTTCGCTGTGGCGACCCCTAACGCAGGGAAAAAAGCCGAAAGAAGAAGAAAAAAAAAGAAAGAAAAAAAAAGTTAAAGGTGCAGTCTGTAACTTTTCTAAAAATATATTTTTAACATATTTCTTCACTCTATCATTATCTCCTGACAGACTGATGTTAGACAGGTAATCTCTGAAAAAAACTATGGTCGTCTGGCTTCTCCAGATGTTACTAAAAGCATTTCTAAAAAGCCACAGTGACCCGCCATTAACCAGCCAATAAAAACAGTTTTTAACCAGCCAATAAAAACAGTTTTTAACCAGCCAATAAAAACAGTTTTTAACCAGCCAATAAAAACAGTTTTTAACCAGCCAATAAAAACAGAGCTTCTCACTTCTTACGCCCCTAACCCACGCCCCCGCCTGTCCCAGCCCGCAGCGGCCACGCACATTCTCGTTTCAAGGATTGCAAAGCGATGCAAAACTGTTTTGTATGACACAAATATATTAAATTCCCCTTCTTCATCCCTGATCTGGATTTATTTATTTTTTTTGCCAAAGGTCAAGTGATCGCTTCCACCTCGCTGACTCCATGACTGAAAACATGAGGAAATGAATTAATTTGTCACGAGCGAATTCAACTTGGGTCCTACGTCCTCTGCAGATTTCCTGGTGTTCTGGACCAGCGCTCCATGTTTTTATTTTATTTTTTAGAACGTTTTATTAACATATAAACACAGAAGATCACAGCAGCTCCGACAGGACATGCAGTTCAGCGAGAGCAAGTCAGAGTCAGAGAGTCAGAGTCAGAGAGTCTTTATTGTCATTTGCACCGCATGTGGTACATGAGATGAAAACGAGATTATGTACACGAGGTCCCAGTTACATCCAACAACAAATGAAAGAGAAAAACAGTAATAACATCTAGAACTAACTAAGAAAAACATCAACTAGTAATACACAGCAGCACGAACATGAGTTTGTATGAGCAGATGGTCACAGATGAACACAGATGAACACAGCAACAAGAAAACAGATCAGCATCAGTATGATGTGATATTTTGCAGTGTTTATTTTTTATTTTATTTTTATTTATTCATGAGTCTAACAGCCTCAGGGTAGAAGCTGTTCCTCAGTCTAGTGGTTCTACACTTGATGCTCCTCAACCTCCGTCCTGAGGGGAGTGGGGCAAGGGGGAGCAGAGCCAAATATGGCTTTGAGGCGGAGGGACCAGAATGCTTTCCCTGTTGAAAATGTTTTAAGTCCTGCGTTCTACAGAAAATTACAGACTGCACCTTTAAGTATGTACTCTGCAAACTTTGTAATTGTCGTTGTACCACCCCCCCCTTCCTCTTTGTACCACAGGATTTTTTTATTCAATCTTCAAGAATTCCTTCTGGGACAGCTGGACTGAAGACTGGAAACGGAACATATTGGAGTCACAAACACATTGTCACAATGCAACTTCATAGCATTTTTGTTGTTCTGCTACAGCTGTGCTTTCTACCTTTATTTACATTTGGAGTCAGTAAAGTTGAAGTTACACAATTTTTTTGGGAATGCTCTACAATGTATCCACAGTATTCCTACGCCCCATGATGCTTTGCGCGAAATGTGCACACGACTTCCGGTTGACCGGAAACACCGTTTGTTTACATGCGAGTAATACAGTTGAAGACAGTCCAAACTTTGTTGTTTTAGTTCATTAAAAATGTGGGAACACCACTCGTTTTGTTAAAAGAGGAGGGACAAATAAAAAGAAATTACAGATGTTACCTGATCGCGCAGACATAATTTAAAAATAACGCGTTTGCTCCGGCCTCTCGGCTAAGGTTTATTAGCAGCTATCTCGGCTAAAGATACCAGTCGCGTCTGAGATCTATCGTTTTAAGACAGTAAATCTTCCAAAACTCTCATTAATAAACCCTCCCCGACTAAAAAGATGTTACCTGATCGCGCAGACATAATTTAAAAATACATAAATAGCGAACGCGTTTGCTCCGGCCTCTCGGCTAAGGTTTGTTAGCAGCTATCTCGGCTAAAAGTCACGGTGTTCTGTAACACCGGTCGCGCCTGACATATATCATTTTAAGACAGTAAATCATCCAAAACTCTCATTAATAAACCCTCCCCGAATAAAAAGATGTTACCTGATCGCGCAGACATAATTTAAAAATACATAAATAGCGAACGCGTTTGCTCCGGCCTCTCGGCTAAGGTTTATTAGCAGCTATCTCGGCTAAAAGTACCTGTCGCGTCTGACATATATCATTTTAAGACAGTAAATCATCCAAAACTCTCATTAATAAACCCTCCCTGAATAAAAAGAAATTACAGATGTTACCTGATCGCGCAGACACAGCCATAGAGAAGGATGCAGGAACACTCTTTCTTTGTTTTGGGTCCGTGTTGAAAACACTGTTGTTTTAGCCAAAGATTTAGCTTGGTCCGGTTGTTGGTGCAGCCGCGAACAGCACAGCAGGTACCTGAACCCCGGTAGGACATTTCAGTAAACGTTCCGTTTAAACAAAAGCTGTGTTTGCTCCGATAAAATGAATGAAAATAACTTTCAAAAACACCCGCGATACATACTCCGCCTATGGAATACAGGCACTTCCGGTGTCGGACAGGAAGTACAATGCACATTCGTTTCTACAGTGACACCCTCAAGAATACTGTGGATAGAACACATTGTAAGGGAAAGAACATGTGACACAAATAGCCAGGATAGGCTTTAGAGAACTTGCTGGTCACACTCAGACTTTATCTGCAATCCTATCAGTGCCAGTTTATAATGTTATTTTTAATTTCATTCAGCTGCATTGTATCTATGACTCTTTAAATGATGATCATCTTTTTTGGCTTCATTTTGTATGTATGCCAAGAATTGAAAAAGCCACATTTGAGTTTCAAAACCAGTGGAATAACGATGGCGTCTCCACACAGAACGGGCGGATGCCCCTTTACTTGTGACATGCAGGTGTCAAACAGTATGGCACAACAAAATACAGCTGTAGATTCTATTTTTGAACTAGAAAGTTTTGGAGTAGATAACAATGGGCCTTTACCTGGTATTCAGACCAGTAATAATGTTGTTATTCCAGATATTGCTGTAAACAAATGACACAGCAGTTAATTTAATGCGGCACATCTAAAAAAGCTAAGTCTGGTCCTCTGGACATTCAAAAAATTAAACAAAAAGCAAAAAAATTGTAGAAACGTTTCGTCTGACAGACTTCCTCAGTCTGAGCTGCTGTATTCAGCTCAGTCTTATAATATATTTTAAGTATATGAATATATTTAAATATATTTTTATATTTTAATTTTATATAAGACTGAGCTGAATACAGCAGCTCAGACTGAGGAAGTCTGTCAGACGAAACGTTTCTACAATTTTTTTGTTTTTGTTTAATTTTTTGAATGTCTAGAGGACCAGACTTAGCTTTTTAGATTTTTCTACCTGTATTATTGAGCATGCATCAGGTTAATGCGGCACACTTTGTCCTCTGCAGAATTATGGAAATTGTGGGATTAATTCATTCTGCTCTGTAGTAACCTTTGTTGAACAACATAATTCCCTATCTTAATAATTTAGTTTTAATTTTAAAAACATTTGTGCTTAAATTGAAGGGAATGTATAAAACGTTTAATAATTACATTTTGAGTTAAAGGTACTTGGTGACAATCTATTCAGAGTATTAAAGTAAAATGTGTTTTTTCTTATTTTGTCTGTATGTAAAGCTTAAATAAACAGTACTGACAATGCATTACTTTAAACTGTCTGTATTCACATTCTGGAAGGAATACAACATGAAAAGTACAAATTCTCATAAGAAAAAAAGAACATTTGCTGTACTAACTATATATAACCACAATAATCAGGCCACCAACAGCTTGAACTGGAGCACTACAAATAAACATCCAACAAGTTTGGTATGGTAAATTAAACAGTGTAATGTGAAACCTTTCAAAATTACAGCATAAAACCAAAGGCTGGCATTAAAAAAAAAACTTTACTGGTTTCTTTTAAGTTCCAACATGACAAGCCAGACTGAATATAAATACCAAATAAGGTGGTTGAAAAACAAAGATTTGTGAGAAGAAAAAAAATTATGCAAAAGGTACAATTATTAAAAATTACAACAATGAAACTAAAGAGGATTGGGGCCACCAAGCAGATAATTCCCCCACCCCCCAGTTGTGACTTATCTTATATTTCTGAGAAAAAAGGTTATTTAAACTCAGAAATGTGAGATGTATTCAGAGAGAAAAGTCAGATTTTGCTTCTTCTCTCGAGGCCCTAATCTACTTCTGTAGAAACTGGATTAAAGTGAGGTAATTGGGCAAAAACCATTGGGCGCAACTGGTAGAGCTGCTGCCTCTCAGCGAGAAGGTCCAAGGTTCACATCCCAGCCGGTCCGGGGGCCTTTCTGGGTGGAGTTTGCATGTTCTCTCCGTGCATGCGTGGGTTTTCTCCGGATGCTCCGGTTTCCTCCCACAGTCCAAAAACATGCATGTTAGGTTGATTGGTAACTCTAAATTGACCCTAGGTGTGAGTGAGACAGGTCCCTCTTGTAAATGAGTCCTCGTGGCTCAACGAGGATAGCCTGTATAAATAAAGGTTGAATGAAAGTATAACTTAAAGTAGCTCAATACTTTTTAATGGTTCCACTTTAAACTGAGGTTCCCCTTATACAGGTACAAGTAAATAGCTTATAAAGGTATTAAACATCTGTAAACAATTTATAAATCTTTGGGCGGCCGTGGCGTAGTGGTAAGGGCAGTCGTCTCCCGATCGGAAAGTTGGCGGTTCGACTCCCGGGACCCGCACCATGTGTCGTTGTGTCCTTGGGCAAGACACTTAACCCCGAGTTGCTCCCGGTAGGACTGGAAAGCACCTTGCATGGTAGTCTGCCGCCACCGGTTTATGAATGTGTGTAGCATTCAATATATGTGTAGCACTTTGAGATTTTCAGTAATGAAAAGTGCGTTATAAATTGAATTATTATAAATCATTAATGACTGCTTGTTATGCATTACAGACAAAACTGACAATTTTCTTGCCAAATATATCCTAATTTCTATTTCATCTAGAGTTATATTAAACATTTCAGACTAAGTTACTACATTGTAAACACAATAAGCATTTGTAAAACTTATTTTAGGATCATTGCGCTTACAAAGTAGTAACTTAGTCTGAAATGTGTTAATATAACAATTAGATGAATATAGGTGAACAGATTTGGCTCACTATTGTAAAATAAAAAAAACTGGTAAATTTAGTCTCAATCACCTTTAAATAAAGCATAATAAGTAGTTAATGAGTTAGAAAGTGTTTATATAGGATTTAATAACATTTCTACAAACTATGTATTAGCAATCTATAAAGTGGTACTCTTTTCATGTTCAGCCATTCTCTGGTAATTGAGAAAGCTCATCGGATGATGAGCGAAACGTCTTCTGTTACAAATAAAGTCCAGTTGATCTTGTATTGAACGCCTTTTTTGATTTATCATGTCCTGGACGACTGAGAATCTTCACCAGCATACTTGCACATTATTTTACAATGTAACAACTTTTGAACCAAAACACTTTGCTAAACAGGACCAGCCTTAGCAAGGTTTGCATAGTTTCTAAGCTTTATTTACACAACTATACACTTTAAGTGTATTTCATTCGAGCAGAAACCTCTCATGTTCTCCCAAATCCCTGTGTGTTCCCTAAAGCAAAGTCCATGTTTTCCTTAAACACCTCATACGATGTTAGGAGCGGGAGTTTCAAGCAGTTTACAGTATACAGGTGTTTGCCATGGGAAGCATTCATTTTGAGGAGCATTCTTCCTCATGTAGAAACTCGATGGTTGGTGGTGGAAAAAAGCCAACTGGTGGTATGTTCTCTAGTTACAAATACAAGGATGTTTTGAAGCTTGGATGATCCTTCCTCATCTGTGGAAAAAAGAGAGTACACTTAATTGTTGTCATTTTGGTACTATTTTGCCATACAGTTTATAGTTCTTCATACAAGTGTAGTTGTCAAAACTACACTTGTTACATCTTACAGTTGAAACCATAGGCGTACAGACTACACAAAAAGACCACAGGCCCTTTCTTCCTCACACATTCAAATTACAGATAACATGCTTCCCTTTTTATAATTACCAAAAGACAGCTATTTTATTTTTATCTTTTTTTTTCTCCACTTTTGTACACAGAAAAGCACACGTGGATGTATTTTTGGACTACTGAAAGTGCCCTGAAACTCTAATTCCTTAACGCGGGTGCATTTTACCGAAGAGGTGCAATTTTCGTCACAACACCTGTATAACTACGTCAACAAAACGTATACAGTATTTTATTCTGAAACGGAAAAACCAAAGAACGAACCGTACACGGATTCCTGAGATATGGTTAATAAAATGCACACTATATATTCAGAAAACAAACTCTTTACTGTGTAGAAGTAGTTTACCTTGATTTCCAGGTGACACTGTTGAACTTCGGCTAGCAGCTAGCCGCTAGCTGCTCCAGCACACGAGAGAACTCTGTATCAACAGAATCGCTGCGGGCGCTCACAGGAGCTCTTTCGTTTAAGACGCACGTCCCACTACTTGTTGCATCCGTTGGTGACAAAATACTATTTAAAATTTTGGCAGAATCTTCTCTGGGAGCTCATGGTGTTTGGCTGTAACTTCCTGCCTCAGCTCTCACGCATGCGCGATCAGATCTTGAAATTATGCCCCGCCTCTTCCGGGACAAAATGCACTCACACACACACACACGTCCTTCTTCTATACATACTAGTATGTTCTCTCGCACACACACACATGCGGACGCACACACACACACACACACACACACGACCAAAGAGAGACAAAAAACGTGTATGTGACCTAATACTACTGTATTGTGAATGAGAGGCAATACATGTGTTTGTGTGAGAATAATACTATACTGAATGAGAGGCAATAAGCAGAAAATGTGTGTGTGTGTAAGCAGAAAATGTGTGTGTGTGTACAATAATACTATTGTGAATGAGAGGCAATACATGTGTGTGTGAGAGGCAATAAGCAGAAAATGGTGTGTGTGTACACTAATACTATTGTGAATGAGAGGCAATAGATGTGTGTGTGAGAATAATACTATACTGAATGAGAGGCAATAAGCAGAAAATGTGTGTGTATGTGCAGTAATACTATAGTGAATGAGAGGCAATACATGTGTGTTTGAGAGGCAATAAGCAGAAAATGTGTGTGTATGTGCAGTAATACTATAGTGAATGAGAGGCAATACATGTGTGTTTGAGAGGCAATAAGCAGAAAATGTGTGTGTATGTGCAGTAATACTATAGTGAATGAGAGACAATACATGTGTGTGTGAGAGGCAATAAGCAGAAAATGTGTGTGTATGTGCAGTAATACTATAGTGAATGAGAGACAATACATGTGTGTGTGAGAGGCAATAAGCAGAAAATGTGTGTGTATGTGCAGTAATACTATAGTGAATGAGAGACAATACATGTGTGTGTGAGAGGCAATAAGCAGAAAATGTGTGTGTATGTGCAGTAATACTATAGTGAATGAGAGGCAATACATGTGTGTGTGAGAGAATAATACTATACTGCATGAGAGGCAAGCAGAAAATGTGTGTGTATGTGCAGTAATACTATAGTGAATGAGAGGCAATAGATGTGTGTGTGTGCAGTAATACTATAGTGAATGAGAGGCAATACATGTGTGTGTGTGCAGTAATACTATAGTGAATGAGAGGCAAGCAGAAAATGTGTGTGTATGTGCAGTAATACTATAGTGAATGAGAGGCAATAGATGTGTGTATGTGCAGTAATACTATAGTGAATGAGAGGCAATACATGTGTGTGTGTGCAGTAATACTATAGTGAATGAGAGGCAATACATGTGTGTGAGAGAGGAAAATAGTTTAAGTCCTACACGGCCCCTCATACCAAACAGTCATTTGACACAACAACAGGTCTCCAGTCAATCACAGAGAGGAAAAAATAAACCTCATATAGATCTACTGAGATGTTTATTTAGTTATTTTATTATTATTATTATTCTATATCTTCATATATTTATGCAAATAAAACATATGTATATACTGTAAATATGGGAAGTTAACATGTAAATTTTTCACAGAAAGAAAACGTGTTATAGCAAGGTCACAGTCTTGGTATTTTATTTATCTATACCATGAATGTATTTTCAGGAAAGTCCTGAATGTTTTTATATTTTTTATAGAATAATTCTGTACTTCATTCCAATTTTTGTAAAATAGAAGCCTAATTAAAGTTTGATATGACAAATTTTGCCTTTGTAGTGTTTTATTTTGTACAGCTGTAACCACACCTGTTCCAGGTGCATTTCTGACATGCTCTTCCTTTTGTACATATGTTTTGCACATTTGCTCAATTATCCCATTGCTAATTTAATTAACTTGAGACATTTCTGCCAGGACCGGGACTCGAACCCACATCCTGATGACATGTCCTGTTTGCAAGATGTCAGTCCATTAAACCTATATGTGGCTGGCCGCAGCACAGGAACACATAGAGACAAACAAGACAAACCATTCTCTCACTCACCCTACAGACAACTTAGAGTTACCAATCAGTCTAGCATGCATGTTTTTGGTCTGTGGGAGGAAACTGGAGTACCCAGAGAAAACCCACGCATGCACAAAGAGAACATGCAAACTCCACCCAGATAGTCCCCTGGAAGGTATTTGAACAAAATTTTCTTTCATACCACAAGCAATTAAATCATTAAATAATACTAAGGTATCATGAATTACTGAGCTGAAACATCTTTGCTGTAATGATGGATGATGATGTCATGTATGTATGTATAAGTATGTCCTTTATGTCAATGCCTGCTGACAAATGTTGCAAATTAATTTCCCTACGGGGACAAATAAATCTATATCTATCTATATCTATCTATCTATCTATCTATCTGAACTGGCGACCTGCTCTCAGAGAGGCGGCAGCTCTACCAACTGTGCCATCATGCCGCAATATGTGTTTTATAATTAGTTTAAGCTATAATTCAAATGTCTGTCCGATTCATGTCATTTTAACAGTAAAATGATCAAATTTGCCCAGTTTCTGTTCAGACAGAGCTCAATCTGTATGAAGAAGAGTGGTCCCCTGTCTCCCTTCAGTGTGTGATCATGTGAGCGTGCCTTGGACTTTTGATTTTTTTGTGGCCATCATGATGTTTGTACACACTTGTATTGTATTTATTATTATTCTACAGAAGTGCTAATGTATTTTATTCAATAATTCAATAATTCAAGATTCTTACATGTGGTATATGAGGAGGAACGAAAGGGCCCCAGTTACATCCAACAAAAGTATAAAATGTAAAAGAAAATCAGTAATAAGATCTAAGATATGAACTAAGAAAAACTTGAACTAAAAATACAATAAGCACTAGTAATATAAAAACAATATGCTGAACAGCAGCACGAACATGAATCTGTGTGAGCAGATGAGCACGAATGAACACAGCAACATGAAATAGATCAGATGCAACGTGATTTTTCACAGTGATTATTCTGGTTAGATATTCATGAGTCTACAAAGTACCAGGATCAGGGTAAAAGCTGTTCCTCAGTCTATTAGTTCTACACATAATGCTCCTCAACCTCCTGCCTGAGTGGAGTGGGGCAAAAAGTGTGTGTGCTGGGTGAGTGGGGTCCTTCATGATGCAGTTGGCTCTATTCCTGCTTCTGGAGGTGTAGATGTCGGTGATGGTGGGGAGACTGATTCTAACAGACTTCTTTGCAGCCTTCACCACTCTCTGCAAAGCTTTTCTTTCTGCAGCTGTGCAGCCTCCATAGCACATATTGATGCTGGAGCACAGGATGCTCTCCACTGCACACATGTAGAAGGTGGTGAGGACTAAGCTTCCCAGATGAGCTCACCTCAGACGTATGTCCCACTATGTGCTCTGAGGTCAGCGGACCAGTTACTTCTCACAGTTCAAGGGACTCATCTTAAACGCAGAGTTGACAGGGCCTTCTCTGTAGCAGGCCCAAGACTTTGGAATGTGTTACCTCTGCTCGTCAGACAGGCCCCCTCCTGCTCGGTTTTCCAATCCCTTTTAAAGACCCACAACTATTCCGTTGCTTTCAACACCAGATGATCTGTGTTTGGTCATTATATTTATTATCCGCGACGATTTTATGTCTATATTCTGTTTTTTTTACTTCATTTTGTATGTTGCCTATGTGTTGCCTGTTGTTTGTTTGTTTGTACAGCACTTTGGTTGGCCTTGTTGCTGTTTTAAGTGCTCTATAAATAAAATGGTATGGTATGGTGTGTTATGTTATGGTATGGTATGGTATGGTATAGAATAGATAGAATAGAATAGAATATATCTTTATTGGCATATTTGCACCAAGGTACAAAGTGTTGCAATTGGCGCGCGTACCATCCTAAGAGGGACGTACGCACGGAAAGCCGCAGCAGTAATTAAACCGCGCCACCAACAATCAGATATGGAAAAAAGGAACATACAGTCGGATAATCATTGGTATTCAAAAAAGAATCTATCACATTTTGTCTTAGGACATTCTATGATAAAGTCAAAAAACTCTACCAGCTCAGCACGGATAAAGACAAAGACATGTTGCATTTGATGGCAAGCAGGGAGATAGTCCGTGAGTAATCATTTCAGATAAGCACAGTCTGCAGATGGCCTCAGCTCGGCTCCATCTGAATGCACACAGAGACCTCTGGGGGGAGGGGGGGCAGCGACAGTTTTTCAACAGCTTTCGACTCCAGGAGAAGTTTTGCAGTCAGCCTCTTTTCAAGGTTGCTTTGAGTCCCGATTAGATTAGTTGCTTTATTTATTTTCCAGGGCAGGCTACAGTGTACTTTGACTGCAGCCTTGAAGTCCAGGTGCTGTCTAGGTCCAAATCGCCGAATCATGTGAGGTTCCGAGCTACAAATCCCCATCTGTCCCCTGATGAAGCCCGGTCGGCTGTAAACGAGTCCCAAAATGCACTGCAGGTCCGCGGCTGTCTACCACTGCTCCCATCATGTGATTCAGCTCGAACAACAGCTGGGTCGTTGAGCTCTTCCCGGATCAAAGAATCTTGTTGAGCAGGAAGTTTTGCCAGCGCGTTGATCGCCTCAGCCTCCAGTAGCAGAAACCTCCGCCTAAGCCAAGAAGCAGAGCAGCTGCCACCAATATTCCAATAATCCACAATTCTTCCACGTCTTCGACAGAAAGAACGGTCAGACACATTAACTTCCATTCTCCCCACGAGTCCATAATGTAGCCCACCACATGCGTGTCGAGGGGGCACGCCGGTTCTCCTGGTCCGGAGCGCTTCGTGGAAAAAAAAATCATCGATAGAGGAAACAGCCCACGCAATTAAATCAATTTTCCAAATTGGTTCGAGTGAGCACTGAAGAGTTGCAGACGAGACAAAAATGCAAAAGCAAGGAGGAGGAAAACTTAGGGAGGAGAGGAGCAGAAAGAGATGCGACCTGCTTCACCAAGAGCCGGAAATGAAAGTATGGTATGTAGTATGTGGTATGTATGGTATGGTATGTAGCTATACTTATGGCATATTAAGTCTTGTTGATCAGCTATAAAACCAGAATGAAAAAGCTTGAAGTGAGGCAGGCAATAATCAGCATCTCTGCTGGAGGCACCTGTGAGCTCACAGCCTAATTATTCTTCTACTGTTGTGATGTGTATATTATTAGACCAAAATATCAGCTACAAATATAGAAAGCAATTCTCACTTGTTTAAGTTCTGCTCTGACTGCTGTTAAAAATGAGGAGCTGTGATGCAAGCCCTCGGTCATTGCAGCTGACCAAGACTCGCCTCCAGCACCACGTTTTATTTTTCCCCCCGTTCCGGATCTCCCTCAGTAGCGGCAACTCATACTAAATAAATCAAGTAAACGTGAATTAATTTTTATCAATTGTATTAAAATAAAGGCAGGAAAAGGTTAGTTTACAGCACTGGACTCTCTGATATGATCAGCATCCGGAAGAAAGGCTCTGTGGCATTACAGATTTATAAGCCCTAGACTCCTTCTATGCAGAAAGGAGCTCTTCCTGTCACATGTATGAGGGGGCGTGACTAAGCGTGATCACAATGCACCTTATGCGGTTTGACGTGTAATAAAAATATGAGATGGTGCTTCAAAGCCTTTCTACGTGATGTAACAAGCAAAATAAACTCTATTCCTTGATGGATGTTGAATCCCTGGGAGACTCGTTTTAGAGTCGCTGGCCCAGTTTAACCCAGTCAAAACCGGGTCATAATTCCATTATAATCCCGTCTCTGAGCAGATCAAAAACTCAGAACCAGTCTAATTAAATATCTAATACTGCTAAAATTAAATATGATATATGGGGCGGCTGTGGCTGAGTGATTGGAGCAGTCTTTCTCCAATGCAAGAGTTGGGGGTTCAATTCCACCAACAGTCACATGTTGAAGTGTCCCTGGGCAAGACACTGAACCCCTCATTGCCTTTGATGTGTGTCCCATCTGTGTTTGAACATTATGAAGCACTGATTAGTCTTTCAGAAATACAAAGTACTTTGTAATAGAGTACTGTATGAATGGGTAAACGAGGGCACAGATTTTAGCGGAAAGTGCTTTGAGTGTCTTGATGATAGAAAGGCGCTTTAAGTACAGTCCATTAATATATATATATATATATTTTTTTTTTTTTTTGTTTAAAGTGCATCTCTGTTCTATAACCTATGGATTCAGCACATATGTACACAGTCAAGCATTGAACAATTCATGCCTTCAGTGATTTTTGTTTTAGACCGACCTCAGTTGACCAGTATGTTTTTTTCTGGCTGGATGGTCATACATGCACTGAAAGGTGGTAAGATCTTGTTAAAAATGTGAACAATAAATAGCTTTACTATTCATTTGTCATTGTTTCTGAACAATCTTATTTTACAAATTTCTATTTAGCAAATCCTTAATGATAAATAACAACAACTTTATAAATTATAATCTGTCATTATTATTAAATAAAATAAATAAAAGTAAAATAAATAAAAGTGCGTCTGCTCTTTGTGGACTTCACATCTGCCTTCAACACCATGATCCCCCAAACTCTGATAGACAAACTATCTACACTTGGACTAAGCCCCTCTATTTGTAACTGGGTACTAGACTTCTTAACAGACAGACCACAGTCCGTGAAGATCCACAACTTCTCCTCCTCCACCATAACCCTCAGCACTGGCTCTCCTCAGGGATGTGTGCTGAGCCCCCTTCTGTTCACTCTGCTCACATATGATTGTACAGCCACACTTCCAGGCTGTCATATTGTTAAGTTTGCAGATGATACAGCGGTGGTGGGATGCATCACAAACAATGATGAGTCCAGCTACAGACAGGAGGTGGAACACCTGGAGAGCTGGTGCAAAGAGAATAATCTTCACATGAATGTGAAGAAGACAAAGGAGATGATTGTGGACTTCAGAAGGAACAAACACACCCATGCCCCACTGATAATAGGTGGGTCTGCAGTGGAAGTGGTCTCCAGCTACAAATACTTGGGTGTACACATGAATGATAACCTCAGCTGGAGCAACAACACCACCAGCCTGATCAAGAAAGGTCATCAGAGACTCTACTTCCTCAGACGGCTGAGACGAGCTGGTCTGAGCAGCCCAGTTCTCACCTCCTTCTACAGGTGTGCAGTGGAGAGCATCCTGTGCTCCAGCATCAACGTGTGGCATGGAGGCTGCACAGTTGAAGAGAGGAAAGCTCTGCAGAGAGTGGTGAAGGCTGCACAGAAGTCTGTTGGAGTCAGTCTCCCCACCATCACAGACATTTACACCTCCAGATGCAGGAAAAGAGCCACCTGTATCATGAAAGACCTCACTCATCCAGCACACTCACTCTTTGCCCCACTCCCCTCAGGACGGAGGTTGAGGAGCATCAAGTGTAGAACCACTAGACTGAGGAACAGCTTCTACCCTGAGGCTGTTAGACTCATGAATAAATAAAATAAAATTAAAATAAACACTGCAAAATATCACATCATGCTGATGCTGATATGTTTTCTTGTTGCTGTGTTCATCTGTGTTCATCTGTGACCATCTGCTCATACAAACTCATGTTCGTGCTGCTGTTTATTCCCACTATATTAGGCTTAGTGTATTACTAGTTGATGTTTTTCTTAGTTAGTTCTCGATGTTATTACTGTTTTTCTCTTTCATTTGTTGTTGGATGTAACTGGGACCTCGTGTACATAATCTCGTTTTCATCTCATGTACCACATGCGGTGCAAATGACAATAAAGACTCTCTGACTCTGACTCTGACTCTGACTCTAAATGGTGCTTTTAGCTGTACTGAGACTTTGAATCATAATTCATCTTTCAGGTTACTGAAATTGGAGGAGATGAGCTCTTTAGGTCTCTTCATGATTCTATGTGAGATTTAGGGTGTTTTCACACCTGATAGTCAGGTAGACTCTGTTGACTTGGGGACCAATATTCAGTAAACATTTTCAGCTGGTGCGGTTCACATTTACACTGCACTGTCAGTAGAGCTAAACTGTTCCTCCCCTTGCCTGTGGTGGCACTGCAGCAAGAACTACTGAAGGAAATGACACAAAAACCTCTGAAGAAGACACTTCTTCTGGAAATAAAACCAAAAAAGGAGTGGCATCAAATTTGAGTGGTTTTAGGATTTCTGCAGTGGTGGGCGCCAGACCGCTAGGGAGCGCTAAAGCGCTAATCCGCTTACAGTGGACCTAAACTTTTTGTCAGCGTTTTTGTGAATTGACTAACTTTTATAATTCATAAGCGGATTTGTGCTATTTTTATTTAAAATGCAGTACCGCTAATAACTAATTATCTATCAGTAAAAACCAATAAACTTATTTACAAGCTCTTATGCTGCTTGTTTTACCTTTTTCCCCACCGTAAACAGCAGAAAGGAGGAAGGGTGTGAGGGGAAGGGGGGCAGAGCTGAGAACAGACCATGTAGGTAAATGCCTGGGGGTCCCATTTCAGCAGTGGCCCCGGCCCCGCCTCGCCCCGTGCAGTCACCTACATAACTAACATTGATCCTGCTTGTTAATATACATTTAACATAAAAATAATTATAGTTACGATGAAAACGTTCATTAAATACGCAATAAAAAAACGGTCGATTTCTTTATCCCCCTACTAAAAATGGACTATTCCATCTTTACATCTTCCGGGTCAGAGTTGAACTCAGGGGCTTCTGTGGCTAGCTGGCTGCGCTCGGTGTCTTCATAAATCCGTAGAGAACCCCGCTGTTTCAAGCCAAATTAACGTGGCCGGATGATTTTATTGAGGGTTTTGTGTCGACCACGCGACGGTGAGTCGTTATTTTTATGTATTTTAGTTACTTTTCATTAAATCTGTTGACTACCTATAGACGCTAACGCTGTGTCTGCCGGTAGTGCTGGGTTACTAATGGATAATCCGTAGAGAACCCCGCTGTTTCAAGCCAAATTAACGTGGCCGGATGATTTTATTGAGGGTTTTGTGTCGACCACGCGACGGTGAGTCGTTATTTTTATGTATTTTAGTTACTTTTCATTAAATCTGTTGACTACCTATAGACGCTAACGCTGTGTCTGCCGGTAGTGCTGGGTTACTAATGGATAATCCGTAGAGAACCCCGCTGTTTCAAGCCAAATTAACGTGGCCGGATGATTTTATTGAGGGTTTTGTGTCGACCATTCGACGGCGAGTCGTTAGTATTGTATAAATGCGGTGGCGACACACCCGTGTATTTGAGATTTAAACGTGGTTTTAGGGATTAAAAGATCATTCTATTTTTTGTTAATTTCGTGGCCGAATAGAATATATGTACGTAAAGTATTAAATAAATCCTTTGATTTTTGTAATTTCATCCTTTTAGGATCATTTTTGTTACTTTTCAGTTGGCAGTGTAGTGCAAATATTGATAACGCTGCCGGCTATATATAAATATATATATATATATAATATAGAAATATATAAATAGCGGATTAGATTAGCTTCCCCTAATTTTCATAAGACATTTGTGCTTTTGAAATTGTGGACCTAAAAAAATTAATAAGCGTTTTAGAAATTGTGGAACTAATTTTTTAATTAGCGGTGCCCAGCTTTGGATTTCTGTTTTGTCATTTTTCAACAATGGACTCAGCATGAGTGGAAGATGAGGCAGAAGACCATGGAGAATGTTGTTTTTCACATAAAGCGGCTGACGGCTCTGCATGAGATAAGAAAAAAACATGTTTGTTTACCCTGCACTGTAGTCCACTCCCTGCTTTTGGAGCGGTCTCATGTCTGCTTGCATTCACATTGTATTAAAACCGCGCCAGAGCTTCAACCAAACAGAGACCTAGGTTTCTAAGTGGCACAAAGTTCCTTTTTTTTGGTCTGTTTCAGTTTGATTCAGGGGCGGATGCCACTAGAGGGCGCCACCCTACTATCTGGACCATTTCACATTTAATACTTAAAAAAATAATAATAAAAATGAAATAATAACATAAAAATATTTTGAAATATATGCATATATGTTTTTAGTTGTGTAGGATAAATAGTTTATGAGTAATGATGAGTTATATTGTTTGTTTCAAAAAACGTTTTCTGATTGGTGATGTACTTCCTGTTTGGGGCGCTCTTATCGGATCCAAGTAGATCCATTGGGCCTCATGCAAGAACCGTTCGTACGCACAGATTTGTTCTTAAACTGTGCGTACGAGTGATTTAGGAGCATTTGTGGCATTCAACAATGTTTTCGTATCCTAAGATTTTTTTCAGATACGAACAAAATTTACGTGTGGTCCAGACCTGTCGTATATTTACGAGCAGCCAGTCTGCTGTTATCCAGACGGATTTTCTTCACTAATAACTTTATATTTCATTAGTTTGAAGATATTTTGAGTTGAAAATGAATCACAATCTATAATTATGTTGAAAAGAGGCTGTTCTGTTTGAATTAGAATTATAATATTAAATGCGACCCGACCCCGGATAAGCGGAAGAAAATGGATGGATGGATGGATAAATGCAACGACACAAATTGGTTAAATTAAAATAAAGCAGCTATTAATTTTGTTGTATAGCACTACAATATTAATATGAAGTTAATTGAAGTTTCGAGACATTTTAAAATGCTTTTGTTCAAAAACACATCGGACACTTGCATGTGGGGGGGGGGGGTAGCGGTGCGCGACAGCTCTTCTGAATAAGTGAAACTATAATGTAACACAGTTGTTTACACTAAAATTAAAAATATTTGACCAAAGAAAAACCAGAGCAGGGCTGGAGAGATAAATACGATTTTTATTTCTGTGACTGTACAACCCACGGGAGACATTACAGCACATCCTCGGCTTTAAAGCAGAGTCACAGCTGACGCTGCTAAAAATTACAGATTTATAATATTATAATATTAACTGCAACGACACAAATTGGTTAACTTGGTTAAATTAAAATAAAGCGGCTTCACACCCACCGCCGCGGCCCGGACGGGTCGCGGACGAGTACGCGGGTACTCGGGGGCCGCGGCGGGTCACGGCCGAGCAGGACCGCCACGCCGCTGGGTACAAAGTTCCGTGGGCCGGCCGCGTGCCGAGGATCGCCGAGCGCCCCACGTCGACCCCCGTGCGCCTCCCGCACGTCGCGCCCGGGCCCACCCCCCCGTGCCCCGGGGATGGTCCGTGCGCGCCGCACGTTTGAGTGGGTCCTCGGCTTTAAAGCAGATTCACAGCTGACGCTGCTAAAAATTACAGATTTATTTATTTAGTTAGTTAGTTATTTACTCTGAGAGCAGAACTTCAATCTCCGCACCAGTAAAGTTCTTCTTTATACTTCTCGCTGTCATCTTTATGAATGGACACTTCCTGCTCTCTGAGGCAGGAAACGTAGCCTTATATGGTGTTTTGAGGGGTGGGAATTATGTAAATGACCTCTCCGCGTGCACGAGCAGGTGGATAGAACAGGTGCAATTCATCATATTTGCGCAGCTCATTTACACACTTTTCCTGAGGATAGAAGAGTTTGTTGAATCTGACGTGGCATGTTCGTACTAACGCTTCGTACGAACAAAAGTAAGAGAAATTTAGGATAAAAATACGAACATGTTCTTGCATGAGGCCCATTGACTCTAATTATAGCTGGCGCATGCGTACTGATGTCGCCACCTTACAATACAATGGGACTGTTCAGGGTGCAAATTTCACCGCCCTGGACAGTCCAACGTGAGCTGTACGTACAGAACAATGCACTTCCGGTCTAGTTTTTTTTTTTTTTTCCTGTCTGGGAGTACAGAGCCATGCAGTGACTGAAGCAGGTTTTAAATAATGTAAAACCCTTTATCTAATATCTATTTGCATTTCTGACTGATATGCCTCTCAGATATTAGATGGCTCTGTGAAAAAAGCTTTCAGCTGACTGCAAGTGGGAAGTGATGAGTTTGTTTTTTTCTTTGTTTGTTTGTTAGCATGCTAGCGCTAGCCGCCTGGTTATTGTATTGGACTCAGTCTGATGGCTACATTTATTTCAATTTGCTTGTAAAAAATTATCAAATATTAATAATTGTATATACTAAATAAATGTCACTGGTGGTGTTATACTATTTCTTAACTCTGTATTGATCTGGAGAATGAAAACAAAGCCCCTTGCATGTAACTAACTCCTATTAACATTGAATTATTAAGTATTTATACAGATAAAAATGTGCCATGGAAGATTTTCTTATGTGCCCAATGACCCAAGCTAATAAGGCAATGATGGTAAGTGTTATGACAGCCTGCAAACTCTCCTGTTCTACAGATAAAAAGCACAAATATAACTGTTATCCCTGTGTTTAGTGGGCTGGGCACCACAAGGTTAATAATAAAATAATCATATGTCTAATACTTATTAGATAAGTCAGTCTTATTTATCGTATCACATTATATTATAACATTCATATATAATATCAAGTTGTTTTGTTTACTAGGTTGTTGAAATAACATAATCACAGTAAAATAGATCATTTTTCTTCCCCATAAATCAGTTATTTAAAATCTAATCTGGAATCATTCCTCCTTGTTAGACTTCAGTTGACCTGTTTAAGTTGGGCCCAAATTTGTTATTATCTTTTGATTTATTTTTCATTGAAATTTAATTATTTGTTAGTTTAATTTTGGAACTATTAAATTGAATTATTTGGTGGATTTTTGAACACCTTTTTCCTTATTTAAGTCTGGACCCTCAAAATTCTATTTATATTATGAACTTGTATTACTAAAATAATTATAACAGAATATGATAGAAGTTGTCCAAAAATTAGATTAGAGTTTGATTAAAGCGGACTAAACAGGGCTGGTGTGAATGCACCCTTAGGTTTAGACATTAAGCTACTTCAGGATTTTTATTAAATACGTACACATTTTAGACTAGTCTTTGTGAAAGGTGTAAGGTTGTCTAATGTTTCTACTCTATTTTTTTTGTTTAATTTCCAAATCTTTGCGTTATTGTTATTATTTTTATTGTAAAGGTCATTAGTTATTTTAAATAGTGTTTTTTTTTTCAATAAATATATTTTTTAAAAATCACATTTGAGTCTTGCTGTTTTTAAGGGCTTTTAGTAGAATCATGAATATTATTAGTCTTTATGCTTGTATGTTTCGTTGCTGTGTTCTGTCATGTGCTTTGCAGGATTGTGGACGGAGGTTTGGTGTGTTTGCCTTGTGCTCTTTTTGTGGATAATTGTTGTTCTGTTGTCTTACTTTCTCTTTTCTTTCTTTCTCTCTATAAAAACAAAATACATATTGGAGTGAGAGGATGGCTATAAGTTGTGAAGGGAGGCCATCTATAAATGGGAAAAAAAGGGCTTTTAGTAGAAAAATAAAATAAAATAAAAACACACCTTGTGTTTTTGGACTTGTCTGACTGTTAAAGATTTATGTTGCATTGTCAGTCTGCCTCAGAATTCAATATGAATAAAATAAAATAATATTAAAATGCCCAAATTTGCTTGCAACAACATTACTTTTGTTTTATAAAAGTTAGGGTCACCTTGTTCTGCCAAAACAGCAAGGATCTGGAAATGACGAAGGACCACGGTCACATTTGATCATGTTATGGGTTACTTTGAGAACTGTAACATTCATAGAAACCACACAGTTGGCTTTAAGGTGAAAGCATAATGTCAGTCTATCTAATGGGAAAAAAATTGGTCTAACAAACTGGGGTCATTAAAACATTATGTTTAAAAAATTTTTTAACTAATTTAAACAAGTATAGAAGATGAAATTGAAAAAAAAAAACACAATTAAGTTTCACTAACAAAAAAATGCATAAATAAAAACAACTATTCAAAGATTTTGAACAGCTCCTTGGATCTTTATTCAAATATGATCTAAGCTCCACACGGAACAAGTTTTAGATGTTTGTTTTTTAGAAGTTAGTACTTTAATTGGTAGAAAACGCAAATCACAATGACTTTCTTGTTCTGCATCCAGGTGAAGTTCCCAATGTGACATTCAATGAAGTTCTCTTCCACTACAGAAGCAAAATGATGTACAATTGAACATTGTTAAATTGTTCTTTTGTCAGCTGCTGTAATACCATCTGCAGTGCCAGTCATTTTGACAAGGTGTCAAATATCCATTTTTAAAAATCTTTCATTTTCATAAATGACATATGTCATTTTTTTTAATACCCAGGACAAAATAGAAACTCTATGTCATGACACCGTCACCATAAATGGTGACATAAATGTGAAATAAATTTTGCTTATGTTGGATGCAACTGGGACCCTGTGTACACAATTTCATTCCACCGCATCACATGTGGTACATGAGCACCACATGTAATGTGAATGACAATAAAACCTACTTGAACTTGAACTATAACTTGATAAATGGGTCAATAAAAAAATTAAAAAAAGTTAAATTTCAAACCCAGGTGTAGTCCAGAACAATAAATGTAAAAAAATAAACAAGAAATATTGAGAAAACAGCTTTGGACACAATGTAATTCTTAACATAAAAACCCATAGCATAAATTAAGATGCTTTGCTGAGAAAATGTTCACTACTGGAATTCTTAGGTATCTTGCTATGTCTGCAATCATAGCTGTGAACCGTGAACCATATTGTCACCGTGGGCAGCACGGTGGCACAACTGGTAGAGCTGCTGCCTCTCAGCGAGAAGGTTGCCGGTTCAAATCCCGGTCCGGGGCCTTTCTGGGTGGAGTTTGCATGTTCTCCCCGTGCATGCGTGGGTTTCCTCCGGGTACTCCGGTTTCCTCCCACAGACCAAAAAACATGCTTGTTAGGCTGATTGGTGACTCTAAATTGACCCTAGGTGTGAGTGTGAGAGTGGATGGTTGTTTGGTGTGAGTGAGACAGGTCCCTCTTGTAAATGAGTCCCCGTGACTCAACGAGGCTAGCCTGTATAAATAAAGGTTGAATGAATGAAAAAAAAAAAAAATGGTTCCTAGATGATGCTTGTGTGCATTATAATCCTACTTAGTGTCATGTAAATCTAGCCTTACAAGGCAGAGCACAGACATTCAGCAGGGCTTGCAGAGGAGTACCAGTGCATGTCTTTGTGAGTGGAAAGAAGAGGATGCTGTGGCAAGTCCTGACATATGCTATACAATACTGTAAAAATAAGGAAAATCTGATAATGGTGTCACGGTTGGACATATTGTCAATGGAAGGATCTTACTGAGACAAAATCTCCTGCAATATTCTACCACAGATGCTGGAGAGATGACTCTGTGCCAGGTGGAGGACATCCTTTAGCTTTTTGCATTATTTACAAGGATTTATGTCAGTGATTATATTTTCAATATTTATATTGATCATAGCAACACAGCTTTTGCTCTCTTGGAATATAAACTGTTTCTCAAAATTCAGTTTGACATGACATTTATTACATTTTCCTAACATACACGTCAGGTGTTCAAACTAATGAGAATTAACAAAGCCACATTTTGTCAAACAATAACTCTTTTTGGTATTTGATGTATTTTACAAACTGGACAACCATGATCTTATTTACACATGTACTGCTAAATGAGAACAAATATAGATTTGTAAAACAGCTTATTTTCATAGCTTCATCATGAATGGAAGCTTTGTTACTCAAAAATCAATTCTCTATAGGGTTAGGAATCATCGTAGTTTGACTGCACATGCCCATTTTTCTTTATTTAAGCATACTAAAAATACAGTACAGGCTACACTTTTTAACACATATTACACACATATTAATTGCATCACAATACATGTAATGGACTGCCGGGCATCACATTTACACATGAATGCAATTAGACTGTCTTTATTCTTAAATTATATTACAGTTACACATAAATAACATGCATCTAGGAATAACAATGTATTGACACTAAAACAAATAGTAGTGTCAATGTCCCACCACCCTGCAGATAAGGATCAAATATCCTCCACCAGATATGGTCAGTTAATATTGCACACTCCACAGGAGGATAGCAGAATTACAGGCTGAGACAGTCGATGAAGTCCCATAGGCAAAATGCCTTCAGTTAGTAATAAAGTGTGGGAGACAGTTATAATCTGTTTTCTTGCTCTGAACGAAGGGGACTGTTTATGGCACACCCAAGAGAAGAAACTGAAAAGAAAATGACTGGTTACGATGAGACAACACTATGGAAGCGGTTATGTCTCATATTTAAAACTAAAATGGATTACAGTAGCAGAAATGCAAATGGATTAGCAGAAATGCTTTTTCATTTCAAAGTCAAGCAGCATTTGTTGACTCATAAATAAAATTTAAAATGAATAATCCAAATTGCATTTTCATTTTCTTCTTCGAGACTGCTCAATTTGTAAATTAATTAAAATGATGAATAAAATAACGTTTAACATTTAATTTTCAAAATATGTCCTAGTAAAAAGTGACCAAAATTCATTTTGAAATGTCAATTTTGAAAATTAAAATGAAATAGCAGAAAAGCTTTTTCATTTCAAAGTCAAGCTGCCTTTTTTGTCTCATAAATAAAATTTAAATTAAATTATTTTCATTTTCTAAATCAAGACTGCTCATTGTGTAAATTAATTAAAAAGATAAACAAAATAACGTTTAACATTTAATTTTCAAAACATGTCCCAGTAAAAAGTGACCAAAATTCATTTTGAAATGTCAAATTTGAAAATTAAAATGTATTAGCAAAAAAAGCTTTTTAATTTCAAAGTCAAGCTGCCTTTTTTGTCTCGTAAATAAAATGAAAAATAAATCATTTTCATTTTCTTCTTCAAGACTGCTCAGAACTGCAGAGGAAACTAAGAACAATTTGCATTTTCATTTTCACTCTGAACCCTGCTCCAAGTGTAACATTAATCAATCTCAGTTGGCAATTCCAAGTGGCTGCTTCACAACGCCCACTGAATCACTGATTGGCTGTTTTAGCAGCAGGTGGAGTTTTAGACAGGAAAGTGTCCTGCTGCCCTGGTTGGTTATACAGATGTCTCCCTCCAGTGCACGTGCACACACAGCTGCTCCGCTGCAGAGGCTGCAAAGCTATACAGTATATGTTAGTGTTACTGAGTTTAATTTCTGTTAATAACTGATTACAAATCAGCGTCTTTTACACAAGCGTAGCCAGGATTTTCTGAGGGGCGATTCCTTTAATACAAAACTGGATCTACTAAATGTAACATACCTGGTAGTTTAGAGGTTAGAGCATTGGGTTTCAGTTCCAAGCCTTTTCTTGACATGAGTTCAAATCCCACTTGGGGCAACTTATTTTAAGCGTGTCTTTTATTGGAGAGGGAAAAAAAAGAAGTTTGTGTTTATGCCTGTGGTTAACAAACATAAAAGACAAACGTAAAATAAGTTGTCCCAAGTGGGATTCGAACTCACATCAAGAAAAGGCTTGGAACTGAAACCCAATACTCTAACCACTAGACTACCAGGTATGTCACATTTTATAGTTCCAGTTTTGCATTTAACGAATTGCCCCTCAGAAAATCCTGGCTACGCTTGTGTAAAAGACGCTGATTTGTAATCAGTTATTAACTGAAATTAAACTCAGTAACACTAACATATACTGTATATCTTTGCAGCCTCTGCAGCGGAGCAGCTGTGTGTGCACGTGCACTGGAGGGAGACATCTGTATAACCAACCAGGGCAGCAGGACACTTTCCTGTCCCTGTCTAAAACTCCGCCTGCTGCTAAAACAGCCAATCAGTGATTCAGTGGGCGTTGTGAAGCAGCCACTTGGAATTGCCAACTGAGATTGATTAATGTTACACTTTGAGCAGGGTTCAGAGTGAAAATGAAAATGCAAATTGTTCTTAGTTTCCTCTGCAGTTCTGAGCAGTCTTGAAGAAGAAAATGAAAATGATTTATTTTTCATTTTATTTATGAGACAAAAAAGGCAGCTTGACTTTGAAATTAAAAAGCTTTTTTGCTAATACATTTTAATTTTCAAATTTGACATTTCAAAATGAATTTTGGTCACTTTTTACTGGGACATGTTTTGAAAATTAAATGTTAAACGTTATTTTATTTATCTTTTTAATTAATTTACACAATGAGCAGTCTTGATTTAGAAAATGAAAATAATTTAATTTAAATTTTATTTATGAGACAAAAAAGGCAGCTTGACTTTGAAATGAAAAAGCTTTTCTGCTATTTCATTTTAATTTTCAAAATTGACATTTCAAAATGAATTTTGGTCACTTTTTACTAGGACATATTTTGAAAATTAAATGTTAAACGTTATTTTATTCATCATTTTAATTAATTTACAAATTGAGCAGTCTCGAAGATGAAAATGAAAATGCAATTTGGATTATTCATTTTAAATTTTATTTATGAGTCAACAAATGCTGCCTGACTTTGAAATGAAAAAGCATTTCTGCTAATCCCTTTTAATTTTAAATATGAGACATAACCGCTTCCATAGTTTACCACAGTTATTATGCATGAAGAACATTAGTTGCTTCATCGTGGCTGCAGACATCAGAGGCCGGTACGTCGTGTTTGGTAAACCACACGAGCTGTTGTGAAACACCTCACTTCTTCCACTTTTCTCTTCAGTAATCTGTTGCAACACAACGAAATGAGGAAGAGTTCCTTCAACTCATCATCTTTTTTTTTAATTCTGAAGAAAGTCCCAACGGTCCTCCACCAGGAACTGACCATGCACTTTTACTTTGTTTTTGTTGCCTTAGAAACTCCTGGCGACTCGATTCTGTGCAGACTTCATGAAAGCACTTCAGTCTGTTTGGTGCCACTTCACTGGGCTCTGTATTCAAAATGAACTGGAACCAGTGGGACAAATGACAACGTTGTAGTTGTTTTGGTCAAACCACATTAATGTTGTCTATGATCTCATGGAACATGCATCTTCCTATGAGGCCAGCAGGATCCACTGACGGCTGTCGGGCTCGTTGTGCCTAACCTTTCTGCTGCTCTAAATGTTGTGATGCTCTGTTGGTGCTAAAGTTCATGTTGTGAGCTCTGTTGGTGCTCAGAGTACATGTTGTGAGCTCTGCTGGTGCTCAGAGTACATGTTGTGAGCTCTGCTGGTCAACCACTCTGGTCGGGTCCCTCCTATCAGCAGCTGGTTTATTGGTGCTGCTAGGTGTTCATGGAGAGCTGCAGCCCAGTTCTTCATTCCTGAGACTCTGTCCTGGATGTCTGCCACTGTGTTGGATACTGGTCCTTGTTCAGATCTTGGATCTTTTGGCCATGGAGCATTGTCATTGTAGGATGCCTCCACCTCCCATATGGTTCTCCAGTATTGCTCAGTCTCAGCTCTTGATGGGTCTTCTCCCATTTAAGGTCCACTCTAGATGGAGTAGATGAGAATACCCTGCATATTTTCCCGACTTCTTAAATGTACTTCCTCAGGTGTGCATCCAGTACTTGGAGGCATTATTGAGCTGTCTCTAGAGCCCTAGATAAGATCAAGTTATAGTATTTATATAGTATTTACCTATTTTGTGATGCTCTGACATCTGGCTGTTCTCTTGCCTTGGTCTTAACTTCCAGTCTCTTCCTTCATGGAAGACCATGCTTTCAATTAGTTTTAGGTGTGGTCTTAGAGATATTTCAAGGACCACTGTTGCTGAGGTGTACAGTATATCATTCATTCATTCAACCTTTATTTAGTCAGGTAAATCTTATTGAACCTCATGGGCTCATTTACGAAAGCGACCTGCTACAAACTAATGTTTTAACTAATATCAGCTTATCGGTCTGTGTGATGGTGTCAGTTGGGATACTACATACCAATGCTGCGTTCACATCTTCTAGCAGATTTTCAGAGTGTACTGTGGGTACACTTAGCCTTGCCAAGGAGTGTAGGTTATAGGTACCTAGCTTGGTCACAAGCTTCATTCTCAGGTTAGCTGCCCTTGTATTCAGTTCCTCAGGGCTTTTCAATGGGGCTTGGTAGCCACACTCTGATTGTGGGAATGATGCTTGATCCTGCCTGACCTGTTGTCCTGGCTTCTCTTTGCTTTAGCTTCTTTGTTGTACCTCATTAATATCTAGGTGTGATTGGATATTTCTCTTTCAAATGTTGGAATACTTTATCCAAAGTTGTTTCTGAGTCCATCTGAGTGTTGGCTATGAAAGTTTCCACATTCTTCCCATTTAGCCCCTCTCTCTAGGCTTGCTCACATAGTAGCATTCTAACAGTGTTGAGTTCTCTGCCCTGGTCCATGCATGTCTTGTTCTAGTAATTCTAGAATTCCAAACATATGACGTGGAACTTTTTAATCCAGGCAAAATCTGAACCAACATGACCAGTTCTATGTCTCTCACTTATCATGTAGCCAAGGTTGCTTGGATTTTTGCACCAGGATTTGAACCCCTAACCCCCGATCTTCCAACCAAGCTTTCCACCAAAGTCATGTAACAAAACCCTTGCACCAACCTCCCAGCACATGTACTTTGTACACAAGTGATGCATACATGCTTTCTTTCAAGGAATTTGTTCCTCCTTTCAAAATCTGTTTATGTGTATGTACACACACATACACACACACACACACACACACACACACACACATGTGCGT
>JBBPBX010026543.1:6935-38013 GCA_038048925.1 Garcialebias charrua | reverse complement strand
CCACTCCCCTCGGGACGGAGGTTGAGGAGCATCAAATGTAGAACCACTAGACTGAGAAACAGCTTCTACCCTGAGGCTGTCAGACTCATGAATAAATAAATAATAAGAATAAACACTGCAAAATGTCACATCATACTGATACTGTACTGATCTGTTTCTTGTTGCTGCGTTCATCTGTGACCATCTGTTTCTTGTTGCTGCGTTCATCTGTGACCATCTGCTCATGTTCGTGCTGCTGTTTATAATGATGTTTTTCTACTACATTAGGGCTTAGTGTATTACTAGCTGATGTCTCTCTTAGTTAATCCTAGATGTTATTATTGTATTTCTCTTGCATTTGTTGTTGGATGTAACTGGGACCCTGTGTACATAATCTCGTTTTCAACACATGTACTACATGCGGTGCAAATGACAATAAATTCTCTCTGACTCTGACTCTGACTCTGATTTCTTTATCAGCATGTTTACCGCAAAGATTAGAAAAGTTGCGTTTTATTAAAAAAATTAATTTCACACAATAAAGGTTTTTGACTGTATCTGTTGTGTTTTATTATACCTCATATTATTATAGGGTTGTTTTGTTTTTTTGTTTACAGGCTTCACCAATTGTGTTTTTTTTACCATTTAAAGTTTATTTTCAGACTTTATTTTTACTCTTAACTGTAGAACCACTAGACTGAGGAACAGCTTCTACCCTGAGTCTGTTAGACTCATGAATATTTAACCAGAATAATCACTGTCAAATATCACATAATGTTGCTGCTGATCTGTTTCATGTTGCTGTGTTCATTTGTGCCCATCTGCTCATACAGACTCATGTTCGTGCTGCTGTTTGGGGTAATGTTTTTCTATGATATTAGTGCATAGTGTATTTTTAGTTGATGTTTTTCTTAGTTATATCCTAGATGTTATTACTGTTTTTCTCTTACATTTTGTTGTTGGATGTAACTGGGACCCTGTGTACATAATCTCGTTTCATCACATGTACCACATGTGGTGCGAATGACAATAAAGATTCTCTGACTCTGACTTTAATTACAAACTGACGATTAAAAACAGTCTTTAGATAGAAGTTTCAGAGTTGTGTTCGCATAATTGCACTGTACCTGCCAATCAAAATAAATGCACACCCAAAACCAATAATAGTATTAATACTTACGAGTAGAAAATGCAGAGTACAATGCATCAGCTCTCAAATCATCACTTCCCCTCTGAGTAAACAGATCCCTGAAAATACATAACAAATGTAATATTCATTTAAAGTGGAATGCCACCATTTTTATTTTTTCTATAATTAACCATAGAAGAAATGGGAGTATTTAGAGTGGAAAGTGGAGAAAATAAACATCCAGGTTTTATTACAAATGTATATTTTTATCAACTACCTACACAGGCATAAAGTTAAATAAAAAGCAAACATAAATAAAACAAACATTCAGTTTTAATTTGGTTTTATGTACTTTTCCTTTTATCAATATAAAAAAACGTTTCTTTGGGAGTCTGCTGCATAGACGGTGTAGTAAATATCCTTTTTTTTTTATTAACAAAATAAGCTAATTTTATATATTTTTAGTTTTCATCAGGCCTTCAGCTGCTCAGAAACTCTCCCAATCGTACATTTAAAAGAGTGAGGAACTGTACAGGCACTTTTAAAACATACTGTCGATAGACTGTTTGTGGTTTGGGGAGTCAGCGATCTGCTGCTCTCTGCTGAGTGCAGAGCTGTCAGCTAGCTGGGATCATTATCTCCAAACAAGACCCGTACAATAAAGCCAACGAATGACAGCCCAGCGTAATAAGACTTGGGGATCTGCCTCGTGTGCATTTATGTTAAACAGGTTTTGGGATTCTTAGACCCGTTTGTTTGGGTTGTTGAATTATTTAAAAATAGAACCTTTGGAGTCAGGTTTATAATTTTCTAGGATATGGGGGTGGTTATTGTAAGCCTGGTGTCAAATTGTGTCAATTATTTTCCTCTCAGCTTTTGTTTTGAAGAACAAAGTTTGTTTCTACCTCATCGGCTGCAGCTCGGGTACAGGCCGGAGGTCTTTGGAGGAAAGGCCCTCGACAACAGGGGAGTCCAGATTTGCTGAGCCGTTGCTGAGTCTGTCGCTGCTTTCGTACCCAGACTCGGTTCTCTGGATCTTCCAGTTGTCGTTGTGTACTTTAAGAGTCGCCGAGTCCTTGGACCTGTCCTTGCCCACTGAGTTCAGCGAGCTGCGGCTGCCCCTTGTTACCTGCTTCTGCTCATCTTCGTAGATGGTCATCAGGCTCTTGGGTTTGCGTTCGTCCCGGCCTCCCCACGTGAAATCTTGGTCACGCTCTCGTGTAGGCGACTGACTGCTGGTCCTCCTTCGAGGGCTGTGGTGCCGTTGCTCGTCTCTTACTGGGTTCCCGACATCAGTGCTGCTCAAGACGCTGTCCACATTCAACGCATCCCGCATGGGCCTCCACGGAGGATTGGACCTGCTGCGGCTGTTCGCTCCATTTCGATGCCTGGAGTCCTGGCTGCTGTCCGTGTCGTATCCGTTGGAATGGTGGTGGTCCAGTCTCCAGCCGTGACGGTTGTTGTTTATCGTGGGCGACACTTGTGGGAGCCTCTGGTGAGAGCGAGACACCTCGTGGGCGGGCCGGCTGCTAAGGTTTGGCGTTCGTTCGCTCTTGATCGGACCTTTTCCTTGGCTGCTGTACAGCCTGGTGTCGATGTGTTGCTTGAAGCCGTTCTCTGGAGGAGAAGCGGAGCGGGAGTAGGTCGTGTCCTGACCTGGATCTAAAGAAAAACGACATAAAAAAGGAACTTTGAGAGTTTGAACACATTTTTAAATTCAAAATATGATTTCCATTGGCAGCTCTTCAGTGGGGGGTTCCGCAAGAGTCTATTCTCAGTCCTCTTCTCTTTTTTTAAACCTGCTCATCCATAACTCATTCATGTCTATTTATTTAAATCAGATGCTGGAAAAAAGGTGGTATAAATCTTGCCCTCATAGAAATCTGACTCACATGATACCTCGGCAGCAAGGTAAAAAGCTGCGTTAAAAGGACACAGCAGGTAGAGCTGACAGTGAAGGGCAAAACAACAACAGAGTTAGTGACGTTTATGTCTGCAGATGACAGGAAGGTGTAAATTACAACCACCATGAGTGATTTCCTTCTGCAACATGTTTCACAGAGGGAGACCAGCTCGTAGAAAAAAACATCTGAGCATGTGCACATAAATGTTTTTTTTCCTCCATCCTTATAGATGTGTATTTTTATGTATTGCACTGAGAATGTGGCCCCTATTTAAAAATCAAGTTTTAAATTGAAACTAGGAATCAAAGATCGGTTCACCTTTTCCCCCAAAGTTGATGAAATAACTTAAGAAGGCAAACAAAACTTTTCTTCAGTACTTTATGCTTGATTAAACTTTTTTCCTAAACAGTGATGGCATGGCCATTAATTTTACATTGTTGTAATTAGCTGCAGTTTCATCTTTAATGAAGCAATTCATTGTAGCAATAACACTGCCTTCCTGCTGATGACTTCTTAGATCCGATGTTTGTTGCAAACTAAAACCTCTACAAGATGTTTAAAATCAACAACGGTTCAAAGGAGAAAATCAATCAAGTCACTTAGTAAAATATGCAAGTTGTGCTGCATTTTTAGAAATAACTGTCATCCTTAACTCAAATCTTAAACAAGAGTACCGCTGACGAACTATTACCAGGTACAGTATATAGCAATCTATAGCAATGACCCAGACAAGCACAGACCTTGCTTTAACTTTGATCCTGATTTATGGCCTTGAAGTTAGGTTGATGAAATGTGTACGCTACTCTCCGTCTAGTGATGGCACGTGTGTATCAATTTTCCTTAAATTATCTTGATCGGATCTGAAGTTATGGGTGGGACAAGAGACAGTTTACAATCAGAGACTGTACCATAATACACCCACCTTTAGATAGGAATATAAAAAATAATCTGTCTTTGATTTACCAGTAATATCTTCATATTTGGGTAAACGTATTTGTTACCAGTCAGCTGATAGAGAGAAGCGGGGAAAAAGGCTGGATCGAACTAACGTCAGACATTAAGCCCCTTTTTGACACATTTAGCTCCCAAACTAAAAGTTATATAAGGGGCAGAGAGCAAGTGAGCAGAGGGGTGGATATTTGTATCCTTATTCCTCATTATTCCTATTAAAGGTCAGCCCTCAAATGGTTTAGATCCTACCTGACAGAACCTTTTGTGTCAACATCAAGGATTTTATTTCAACACCGGCAGCTCTTCGGTGCGAGTACCGCAGGGGTCCATTCTCGGTCCTCTTCTATTTTCTTTATACCTGCTACCACTAGGTGCTATTTTTCATAAACACGGCATACATTTTCATTTCTACGCCGATGACTGTCAAATTTATATCCCTCCGAAGCATACTGGTGCACGTTCTATCCAACTTCTTCTTGACTGCCTAGCTGACATGAGAGATCGGATGGATTTAAATTTTAAATGGTAAATGGACTGTATTTATATATAACACCTTTCTATCTAGTCAAGATACTCAAGGAACTTTACTCTACAATCTGTGCTCTCATTTATCCATCCACACAGCACTCTACTATATCTATACAAAGATAATCAGTGCTTTATCACATTCAAACACCGATGGGACACAGATCGGAGGCAATGAGGGGTTCATGTCTTGCCCAGGGACACTTCGGCATGTGACTGCTGGTGGAATCAAACACCCAACTCTTGCATTGGAGGACGACTGCTTTAACCACTCAGCCACAGCCACCCTTTTAATGAAAAGAAGACGGAAGCCATGTTGTTTCCACCTAATGGCACGATCAAGAAGCACTGTATCAACCTTTCCTCTCTAGCCCCGTTAGAGAAACAAGTTGTCACTAACCTGGGAGTGAAAATGGACCCTTCCATGAAAGTACTAAACAGTCAAGTAAACACGATCGTTAAATCCTGTTTTATTGTTGTTTGTTTGTTTTTTGTTTTCAGTTGAGATGACTGTCTAAATTGAAGCCCACACTGTCCAAAAGTAATCTTGACACAGTAATACATGCTTTCATATGCTTTCATCGTTGCTGTTTTAAGTGCTTTATAAATAAAGTGGAATGGTATGGTATTCCTCGTTTTGCTCATGTGGGGGTAAAACCTGCATCTGCAGTGTTACACAGAGATCCACATTCAGCAAGAAAACTCACCTCTGTGACGTGGGTCCAACCTCCGCTGACCGCTCCGATCAGCATCTCTTCTGGATGGATGCATCACTCGCTGTTCTCCCGCTCTCTGGGCAACCTCTTTGGATAAATCTCGGAAGCGACTCTTGGGTTCGTTGGCGACAGTTTTCACTTAACAAAGAAGATAAAACAAATTGGATATTTGATATATTGTTACACCCTTTGAAGACAAAGATTACCTGATTTTCATCATTGCTTTATAAATAAAATAATTTATTCTCAATTTATGCAGTTGAGCATTTTGTGACCATTTTCTACCTCTAAGCACCTGACACCCTAATCAGCTGCTGAGCACATATCAGTGCAGTAATAAATATTGTGGATTTTCTGCTACATATTAATGGGGAGAACATAGGAGGGAGGTAACACGCCTGTACAGAAGCCACTTTCTGCTTTCTTTGGCAGACGCTAAGAAACTCAACAATTAGTCATGGCACTGGAAAACAAGCTCTCGCTGTGGTTTTGTTGGCTTCAAGAAGGACAGTGACGGGAAGGTGACAAAGCAAGAACCCATTTACCTGGTAGGTTTCCCAGGCTATATTTGTACTCTTTTCCCACTCCTAAAAGCAAAAAGTCTAACATGATCTAACTTCAAAGAAGACTTAGCTGCTCTTAACTAGGGCTGAACAATTAATTGCATTTGCAATAATATCGCAATATGATCAAATGAGATTTTCTAATCGCGAAAGCTGCAATTTGACTGGTCACGTGACACAAATCTTTATCAACATTTAAAAAAAAAAAACACCACAAAGACATTTACGATGGTTGCTTGGCTAGAATGACAACAACCAGTGCTTCAACTTCAAGTAAGCAAAGTATCATCACTGACCGACCAAACTGTTTGAACTTCAAACTAGTGCTGGACAATAATTCAATAACGATAAATATCGCGATATACTTTTATTCAATAACGATGATATGAAGTTTAAGCATATTTTCGATATTTCGATAGGATTTTACAACGTTTCACTGACGTTTTTCTGTTTCTGTTCGGGTTGGAGCGGCTGCTTCAACAACCCGCCCGGACAGAAAAAGCTGTGACACAAAACGTGCGTGGTGACGTCGTTGTTACGCAGCGCTCACTCCAGCAGCAGGCGTTAGCGGTAGCAGGCTAAAAGCTAAGCTAGTCTCCAAAGCGCGTTAAGTTTTCGCTTCAAAACGAGTCAAACGAGTGCTCATGACCGTCAGAATGTGACTGAACAAAGTTTCACAAGCGAAGAGAAAGAGACGACATCACTGATGAGAGGAAAGACTAATTCGTCGGTGTGGACGTAGTTCGGTTTTGTTAAACTGCAGGTCTCATCTGCAGCGAGTCTTACTCGGTTTCTTTATTTTGCAAAACGTGACAAAGTCGTTCTAACTAGCGGTGGGAACATCTAACTTGTTTAATCTGAAGAGTTTCCACTCGATAGAATATGATGAGAGTCAGAAGATGAAGAACAATAAAGTTTGAGCCAACGTTTCCCTGAAACTACGACGTAAACAAACAGCCCCAGCAGCGCTGCATGTTTTTTTAATTCAAAATAAAACAAATTCATCAGAAGAAGAAAAAACACTGAATGAAAATGTGCAGAAAGACGAAAATAGTGTTTTAATATCTGCCCCTTGTTTAAAAAATACAAAATAACTACAAACAAACAACAACCTTCACCTGCACCACACCTTCCCAACAACTTTGATTTAATCATATTTTAAAACATATAAATAGTTTTAGAAATGTTTATGGTGATATCAAGTCAACACAATCCTGTTTCCTGATTTACAACTCAGCTCCTTCAAACTAGTCCTAAATGGAGGTTT
The DNA here is from genome assembly GCA_038048925.1 of Garcialebias charrua. Taxonomy (NCBI): domain Eukaryota; kingdom Metazoa; phylum Chordata; class Actinopteri; order Cyprinodontiformes; family Rivulidae; genus Garcialebias; species Garcialebias charrua. Next base: position 30,979 of record JBBPBX010026543.1, on the reverse strand, counting down.
TACAAACATTTACATTCCCTTCAGGGTTTAATAACTTTAAACAAATTTTAATTGAATATTTGGGGGGTAATTTTTTTTCAGTTTTATACATGACTTGTAAAATACTATGTTCAACCAAATCATAAAATTTTAATAATTTAAACTGATGAAATATTTGTTGGGTGACCATAGCACTTCCTACTAATAATTCTTGTAGCTCTTTAAAAACAAAACAAAAAAAACAGGGTTTGTAATAGTTTTACATGCTTTTCCCCAAACTTCAATACAACAGATTAAATATGGAACAATCATTACATTATTCAATATATTCAAAACTTTGTCATTCAAAAACTATTTTACTTTATACAGTAATGCAATTGATTTTGTTATTTTTATTCTTAAGTAATTTCCATGAGATTTCTATGTCAGCTTCTTATAAATAACAACACCCAAAAGTTTTATTTAATTAACTATGAATTTCAATGCTGTAAATTTTAAAGATGTTTAAAGTTAAAACTATTAATATTGACACAGTTGAGAATTTTATGGCAAGAAAGTTCATGCTCAATAATCCACGTACCAAATCCAATAATTTTCAGTCGGGTCATCTGGACAGTTTCTTTTTATAGAAATTGGATGGAGGATGGAGGGTGAAACGTTTCTATAAAAAAGAAACTGTCCAGATGACCCGACTGAGAATTATTGGGTTGAGAAGTTTATGTTTATTTGATGGTGATTTCCATCTTTTTGGAGGCTAAATACAAATACAAGGAGAACATTAATTTATTTGTATAGTTTATAGTTTTTTTTAGGCTTTTATATTGTTTATATCGATATCGAATTATATCGTTATCGACCGAAATTAAGAACTATATCGTGATAAAAATTTTGGCCATATCGTCCAGCCCTACTTCAAACTGTATTTTTTTTATATCTAATTTTTTATATTTATTTATTAACTGTCATGTTAAGTTCAGACAGTAGTTAGGAAGTTCACTTAACATGTTTACTATTACCGGTATGTTTATGAAACAAGAAAAAATAGAAAGGGTGAAAAGAAAAGGCATAGATTTGTTTGCTTTATTGTAAGCTCTACTTTAAATAAATCTGACATTGTTTATTATAAAACAGATTGATTTATTGCTTCCGTTTGTTAAAAAATACTTGAAAAGATATTTTTTCTAAAAATCGCGTTTCAAATCGCAATTTCAATTTATAGGAAAAAAAATTGCAATTAATTATTTTCCTAAAATCGTTCAGCCCTCCTCTTAACACCTGAGAGCAACAGCTGACATTTTATTCACTTTGCTTCAAACCACATTCAAAACAAGAAAACTGTTCAAGGACCTTCCTGTCTTCACAAGATTAAAACAAAAAAGCTGATTTAACCATGGGAAATGTTTCTGTCCTTGCTTCTATGTAAAAAACTGGCAGTCCTACATTTCTTTTGTCTTCTCTGGGAGTCCCTATTCTTTTCTGTATCACTGACATGATTAAAGACTTTTATCACTTCCCTTGGTCACAATATCAGATCTATGGTAGTCGCTGAGGAAAAAAATATTTATAAATGAAGTATGTTTTAAGTGCAGCAACTATGCAGAGTGACTCAATGTTATGAGACATTTTCAGGTGTTTGAACCATTAGAAAATGTATTTTATTCCTATGTTGGGTTTCTAATTTGCAGTGGAATCTTTCTTCGTTTTTTTACTTTAGCTCCATTATTATATGGATTATTTTAGTTTTTTTTTACCTTGTCCCCATCCGCTGCTGCTCTTGGTCAGAGTGGAAGAAGTTTTGTGTTTTTGAGGATCGTGGCCCAGCACAGCCTTCAAGTTTTCTTTGGTTAGCTCCAGCTTCTTCTGTACAAAAATGTGAGGCTCCGAGCCTGCAGAAGACAAAAAAATAAAACAACGTTCAGATTCTTTGGTTCATCTTTCCTTTATGAAGAAAGGCGCAACTAAACTCGCAAAGCAGAACGAAACTGCAAACGTCACCTTAAACTTTGATCAGAACTCTAATTCTAAGCTCTTCAAGCGTCTTTTCTTGGTTTTTGGAGAGCCGTGTAGTTTAACCAGCCGTCCGGTCAGCTCTGATGGGACACTGAGCAGCTGCCGCCGTTTGAAGCTGGGGCTCAGCCAGAACCGAGAGCTGGAGGAGGATTTTTGCAGGGGATAAAAACCTCCCCGACCACACAAATCCAGGCATGTATAATCCTGCCAGCCGATACGTTTAGCTGCGGTCAACAAATTATCACAACTGGCTGGGGAAAAAAATGAACCTACAAGCCGGATTCCAAAAAAGTTTGAGACCTGTTTAGGGAGCAGATGGTGGGGGTTAAGGGTCTTGCTTAGGAGCCCAGAGTGGGGCGAATGAGGGTGGAGGCAGGTGTGGGTGTTTCACCTTTTTCCATCCACATTTTTTGATGCTGTCGGTACCGAGGTTTGAACAGGCGATCTTCCAATCACAGGCCCACCGTCTCTTACCACTGCGCCACCACTCCCCCAACAAGATTGGGATTTTGGTTAGCGGACTTAAAGTTGGCTAAACCTAATTTAGCAGAAACCAATTCTGTTAACGGTTTCCAAAGTTAGCGAAGACGCTAATCTGTTAAATAAAAACATTTGTTCCACTATTAACTTTTTGTGCAGTGATTCCCTTAGGGCACCCTGCCCTGTCAACAGAACTGAACGCCCTGCCTACCAAATCCCCCACCCCCCACGCAGCTAGCTCTGCCACTTCCAGGGAACGGAGATTGTAGCAGCTCAGCTCAGACTCTAAACCGCGTGCAATACAAATACTCCACCTACCTTCCACAACCAACCCCCTGCCCCGATGAGAACTGCCGCCACTAACGTTGCACCCCGCTTCTCAAAACCAACTCAGAGATACATGAGCATACCAAACTACAGACATGGGTATCACATCAGCACTAGGTTGTTTCCATGACCCTGACATGATCATGGTCATAACGTTCTGTATTCATGAGGCCAGCAAGGTTACAACTGATACAGATGTTACAGATGTTTTGTACAGCTCAAAACTCCATGATCGACAGTGCTCTATTACACATACGTAATAGAAAGCCCATTGCACTCTTAATTCGTATTTAACACTTGGACCTGGAAAAGACCATCCTCATTCTGTGTGATTTTTTTTAAACGTATTAGTGGGGTTACTGTCATTGAAATAAGAAAACACTAAGTCGTACCTTGTACATCTCCGTTAACTGAGGTCTTGTTTTGGGGATGGCTGCCGTTTGGTTTTGAGGCATCTTCTGTGATGATGGCACTCCCATCAAGGTCGGCGTAAAACAGGAGGAGAGGCTGGAAGTGACCTTTAATACACTTGATGACCACATCTTTCCACCTGGAACCAATCTACAGCGATAAAAAAAGAGAAAAGCGAAGTCAGAGACATGTGATTGTATGACAGGGACAACTAGCACCCCTTTTACGAGCTTCCTTTGGAACAATCAATCTAAATTTTTTAAAAAGGTTTTAAAAAACTAAATTCTGTTGGACGTTCTCATGTTTGAGCAGACTCATTCAAGTGGTGTTTGGAAAGGCAGGCAGAATGTGCACATGGTAAAGTGTTCCTGTAACTGTATTTTAAGAAAGAATCAACAAAACAAAACCTATAATTAAACTTTAGTTTTCAACACAGCCACATTAGCGGCGCTGTGCGAGGAGCTCGTTTTACCGTAAAGACACCACGAAGGCGAACTGCAGGTGAACAGATGCTCGCCTGCTCCGTAATTAAGCAAATGACAGAGGAAGAGGAGGGATGAGTAAGTGCGAAGGATGGAAGTGGAAAAAGAGCTAAAGAGGAACAAATGCAAATGAGAAGAAATGAGGCAAAAAGCCAATGCAGCAAGACTGTCTAAATTAAGGAAATTATGACTTAATGTGCACACTTAAGGTTACAATAAAACTGTTAATAACAGTTGTGATTTTAAATTCTCACATTTTTCTCATAAGTTAAAATTGACATCAATTCTTAATGATTAGCCCCGTTTATTATATTTTTTTTTTTCTTCTTTTTTTTTGTCCAAAACATAAAAATGATAGGACAAGGACAACAAAAGTTCAGGGGTCACCCCTTTGTGCATTTATTTTATGCAAAAATAATAATAAAAGCAGCAACTGAGCTGCAATGCAGCAGACACTGAGCAGCCAGTGTTTTGGGGAGTCGTAGAAATGTGAGATGGTTTTGATCCAGGAATGGGACTTGGCACGAGCTGAGCGCTGTAGCTCCTCCATCTAACTGGAGGGGTGGGGGTGGGGGGGGGGGGTTGCACACGCAGCACAAGCTGGTGATGAATGGAGGTGGAGCCAGCTGACCGCTCCACCACAGTCCCCGGGAAAATAGTGAAACAAAGAGCTTCTTGGCATATACAAGCCATAGAAATTTATTAAAACACGTATACAAATCCAGTTCTTGCTTGCTGTTTTCTCACACAAAGACAGACAACATATATACCGTACTTTTCGGCGTTTAACACGCTTCTGTGTACCGTAAAAACCGGTCTATAATACGCTGTTTTTTTGTTCATTTGAATGTCTTGCGTATTAAACACCGAAGCGTATTATTTATGGATTTTTTCCCATATTTTTAGACTTATTTTTCGCTCTGATTCGCCGTTTTACATTTTGGGCAAAAATGGTGCAGTACCAGTTTCGGCCACTATGGGCGCTACGGGCAGCAGCAGAGGACTCAGAGCGAAGAGGAAGAGGGCCACTTCCAGACGTTTTTAGCTCATGTGTCCGAAAAAAGCCTCCTTTGGTCGGACTGCCTGTCGCTGCCTGCCCCTTGCTATGGATGTAGCTGTTAGCAAGATACCGTAACTCATAAACCACACCGCGGATTTTTAAATCCAGCTGATTTCACATTTGGTTGAGCTCAGGGGACTGTCTTCTATAAAGTCAGGTAAGAAATATATTTAAGCGTTTATTTAGCTAAATTTAAAGAAACAAAGCTTCCGGTCCGAACCGCCTGCCTAAAATTCGGCGAACTTTTTTTTTTTTAATCCAGCTGATTTGAACATTTCGTTAAAGTGAAACTGACCACAGGAAATTTCCCTCAAAATGGGCGTGTTGAGAGTCAAGCAGGGGAGGAGGTTGAGGTTGTCCTGTGTTCACGCCCCCTCTAGTGGTAAACTCCCACCCCTCCCCAAGTTTAGATTTCAAAATGGCGGATAGTCGCGTCTTCAGTAAGTAAATACCTAAACTTTTACCAAAATAACTGTTGTAAAATGTTGTTGCGTGTATTTAATCACACACATACAGCTTATGCGTATGCTTCTGAACACAGAACACATTAAAAACATGTGTTTAGCTGCATGGCATGCAGTGTACAGCTGTGTTTTAGTCGTTGTTTGGATCACAACAGTGTTGTAGTCCAGCTGCAGTGACTTTAATTCGCCACATCTTATTACTTAGTACATTACAAAAGTAACGTTTCATAATAGATTTTATTTTAAAATATTGATTTCATCTACCCTCGTTTTTTTTTTACGTTTTGGCTTAATTTTAATATGCAACCTAGAACTGAACACACGTTGTTTTTTGAATTGACTATAAATGAGCACTAAACAGTGGTAAAATCTTTTATTTGTTTTCCAAAGATCCGTGTTTAGAAACATTCTATAAGCTTGTATGATATATATATTTTTTTTAGGACGTGTATACAGTATTTGTTTAAGCTATGTGTCAGCTAATCAAAACTGAGCACAGCTGGTAAGATTTATGAGAAATAATATTTTTTTAATGCAAACCAAACAAATTGCAATGAATTTAACAATACAATGTATCCTTTCAAATGTTTTTTTCAGAGAACTGTGATGACTCAAGCACCCAGCAGCCAGGATTACTTTTACCAAGACGATCCCATGATGATATCAAAAAAGGCGTTCAATACAGGATCAACTGGACTTTATTTGATCCTGTAGAACGAGGTGAGAACTGGGCTGCTCAGACCAGCACGTCTCAGTCGTCTGAGGAAGTAGAGTCTGATGACCTTTCTTGATCAGGCTGGTGGTGTTGTTGCTCCAGCTGAGGTTATCATTCAAGTGTACACCCAAGTATTTGTAGCTGGAGACCACTTCCACTGCAGATCCACCTATTTTCAGTGGGGCGTGGGTGTGTTTATTCCTTCTGAAGTCCACAATCATCTCCTTTGTCTTCTTCACATTCATGTGAAGATTATTCTCTTTGCACCAGCTCTCCAGGTGTTCCACCTCCTGTCTGTAGCTGGACTCATCATTGTTTGTGATGCATCCCACCACCGCTGTATCATCTGCAAACTTAACAATATGACAGCCTGGATGTGTGGCTGTACAATCATATGTGAGCAGAGTGAACAGAAGGGGGCTCAGCACACATCCTTGAGGAGAGCCAGTGCTGAGGGTTATGGTGGAGGAGGAGAAGTTGTGAATCTTCACTGACTGTGGTCTGTCTGTTAAGAAGTCTAGTACCCAGTTACAAATGGAGGGGCTTAGTCCAAGTGTAGATAGTTTGTCTATCAGAGTTTGGGGGATCATGGTGTTGAAGGCAGATGTGAAGTCCACAAAGAGCAGACGCACGTATGAGTCCTTCTGATCCAGGTGGGTGAGAGCAGTGTGGACCACGGAAGATAAATAAATTGATCCTGTATTGAACGCCTTTTTTGATTTTATCATGTCCTGGACGACTGAGAATCTTCACCAGCATATCCCATAATGATGCAGTATCGGCCAGAGCTGCTGCTTCTCCTGAGACCTGCATCCACGACAATGTTGGTACAGCTGAGACCCTGGTGTTTGTTTCTGGCTGGCAGGTGCAGCATCCTGAAGGTGGTTGGGACTGCTTTTTCTTCCATTGCATCCATACAGAGGAGCTGGAGGTGGTGTCCCGTGTGACACGACACAGAACCTTTTGTTGTTTTGAATTAACTTACTGTTAATAAAATGAATCATAAACAACTAGTTTTTGTAATCAATTTATTTATTTATTTATTTTTTGCCTCATGCATGAGGACAAATCTGGGACACGATGCAACGGTCGACTTCCCACTCACTCCATCCCGACCCTGGATATTTGCAGTCCTGAAAAGAGAAAAGATCAAAAGTTTAATCTGAGTAAATGTAACATTTTAATGGAGAAAAATGTTGATTCAAAATTTCACAGTGTCAACAAATCCCCAAAATGTTGGGACAGGTAGCAATGAACAAATAAACAAGAATTAATGTTGCATAAACTTTTTTAAAACTTTTTTTATATAATGTCCGCCATAATAAAAGTAATAAATAAAATAATAAATAAATAAATAAATAAAACATAATAATTAAATAATAATATTAATACCTGCAGACAGAGGGTAACGGTGGGCTACAAAAGTGAATACATAACATTGGTAATGAATACCTGGTGAATCAGCTCTAATGTCACCTCCAAAGTGACATGTCAACATGTCTCCAATGAAGCTCGATGTCTGTGAAGCACGGCTCAGAGATTCCCTGGATGTGGAACGCCTCATGGAAATAAAAAAGAACACATTTTAATCACCTTACAAACAAGCATACTTGAGAAACATTACTGTTTTATCACTTTGTTGATGTCAAACAGATGACCCAGTGCAAAATAAATACTGCTGCACAGAGCTGATGAACATGATATTCATTCACCAAGTACATATTATTTTATAAATACCATAACATTATTTGCAGCAAAAGAACACCGTGTCTAAAACATCGTAACTACCTGTAGTACAACAGCTAAAATTAGCGCCAGCTAGTCTCCATTGTTTTTTGATGTCACGGTCTTCATTATCAGAGTTCATGAGAGTTCACACACTCTGCGGTGTTCATAAGAAACACTAGATTCTTAGCATTTAAACGCATTTACAACACAAACTAACGTTGATCAGCAACAGATTAAAACGCCACGACCTTATGTGGGGCGAGCCACAACAAAGCAAAGCTGCAGGCCGCAATAAACAGCACATGAAGAAACGCGTCATATACTCAAAAAATAAATTATGGAATGGAAAAAAGGTGTAAAATGGGACTCACCTCCAAACGGATTGTAACCTGATGGTGTAAGGGTGGGTGGACAATGAACATCAGTTTGAAGAGCTTTTATGGAACATCGTAGCTCTTCTATGCTAATGCTATGTTGCTAATCTCTGATCCAACTCCGCCCTGAGTTCTGCAGGGGGAGTGACCTTCTCGGGGGAGTGGCTCCACTTTTATACTCAGGTAGCAGAGGTTGTGACGAAATCATACGAAAATAGGTCACTGTGCAAAACCTAGACCAACAAAAAAAATTAAGGTGCAATAACCTTTGTTCAACCCATAGGGCTACAGTGAACACTTTTTAGACCAAATATTGCCGATTTTAACTAATACGCACAAATACATGAAAATTAACACAGAAATACTGCTCTGAAACATTTTAAACACATTCTAGGGAGTTTATCAGCTAAAAAAAGTTACATTTGGGTTTAGTTTCACTTTAAGTTCAGGAGCACGTCTTCTATAAAGTCAGCTAAGAAATATATTTTTTAAGCGTTTATTTAGCTAAATTTAAAGAAACAAAGCGTCCGGTCCGAACCGCCTGCCTAAAATTCGGCGAACTTTTTTTTTTTATCCAGCTGATTTGAACATTTCGTTAAGCTCAGGAGCACGTCTTCTATAAAGTCAGCTAAGAAATATATATTTTTAAGCGTTTATTTAGCTAAATTTAAAGAAACAAAGCGTCCGGTCCGAACCGCCTGCCTAAAATTCGACAAACTTTTTTTTTTTTAAATCCAGCTGATATGAACATTTCGTTAAGCTCAGGAGCACGTCTGCTACGTCTGCTATAAAGTCAGCTAAGAAATATATTTTTTCTCGCAAAGAAATAATTGTTTTACCGTGTTTCCTTGTGAAGATCTTCGTACTCGCTTGCTTCTGTTGCCGCCATCTTGATTAGGGCAAATGAGGCACTGACGCGTCGCGTGGAGATGACGCGTATTAAACACCGAAGCGTATTATTTACGTTTTTTTCTTGTTTATTGTTAATAATTGGATAAAGCGTATTAAACACCGGTGCATATTTTCCTCCAACGAATACAGTATAACCCGCTTTGTCCAATTATTGTCAATAAATTGGAAAAATCCATAAATAACACACTTCGCCCTATAAGTCGCATCTATTATGAGTCACCGCTACGCGACGCGTCAGCGCCTCATTTGCCCTGCTAAAAATGGCGGCCACAGAAGCGAGCCAGCATGGAAGGACTTTACAAGATTAACACAGTAAAAACAATTATTTCTTTGCTGAGAAAAAATATATTTCTTAGCTGACATTATAGCACAAACGGGTTCCTGAGCTTAACCGTTCCTTAATCAATTCACGAAATGGTCAAATCTGCTAGATTTAAATTGTTTCGGTTTGACGTCTTCCAAACGGTCACATGCGCTACTATAAAATAAATTATAAAAAATTGAATTTTATCTCAAATGTCTTATACAGGTCAACAGTTTGTAAATGAAACCCCATATAATTACACTCTGTAAGCAGAAAAAATATCCACCGAGTGGTTTATGATTTATAACAATATAAACGGAAATAAAACCGAAGCTACGAGACGATTCCTTCTCTTAAAAAACGAATAAAATTTTGAATTTTATCTCAAATGTCTTATACAGGGCAACAGTTTGTAAATGAAACCCATATAATTACACAATGTAAGCCTAAGAAATATCTGTCGAGTGGTTTAAGGGCTGTTTATCTAAACAGTAGGTATCTGTTTGCGGTAGCTATACCGCTAACAAAGCTACCGTAAAAGAGCGATTTTTTTTAGCTCTAAATATCTTCTGCAGCTAATAGTTTGTAAATGACCACCAAATAATTACGCTCTGTAAGTTTCAAGAAAATCCGCGGTGTGGTTTATGAGTTATATGGGCGGCCGTGGTGTAGTGGTAATGGCAGTCGTCTCCCGATCGGAAAGTTGGCGGTTCGACTCCCGGGACCCGCACCATGTGTCGTTGTGTCCTTGGGCAAGACACTTAACCCTGAGTTGCTCCCGGTAGGACTGGAAAGCACCTTGCATGGTAGTCTGCCGCCACCGGTTTATGAATGTGTGTAGCATTCAATATATGTGTAGCACTTTGAGATTTTCAGTAATGAAAAGTGCGTTATAAATTGAATTAATTATTATTATTATTATTATTATCTTGCTAAAAAAAAACAGCTAACGACACAGCTAACAGTGGTTAGCTCCAGAGCAGGAGGCCGGGCAGCGACAGAGTCAGTCCGAGCAGAGGAGGCTTTTTTCGGACACGAGCTAGAAACGGTCGGTGTACTCCTCTGGAAGTTTCCCCCTAGCGGACAAAAGTGGTACTGCACCATTTTTTGCCCAAAATGGAAAACGGCAATATCAGAGCCAAAAATGGGTCTAAAAATATGGGGGAAAATCCATAAATAAGACGCTTCGGCGTATAATCCCCAGGACATTCAAATGAGTAAAAAAACTGTGTGTTATATGCCGAAAAGTACGGTACCCTGTAAATGCTTAAACACAGCACCTCTAAAACCAGAGAAAGGATCAATGAAATTATTTTTAAAGAGTAAACTAGACAGCTTGTATTATTGTTTGAAAAACTTTTAAGTCAAACATTCAGTGCATGGGCCAGATATTTGTTGTGTTATTGCGTATGGAAGGAACTTGACTGTTTTTGAGGAGGTGATTGCAAAAATGCATATCTTTCCTGTAAATCTACCGGCACAGCTTCTTTGAGAAAAGACCAGATTATTATTTCGGAACATCTTCTCTTCAACTGACGGGCGATCCTGACACTAACCACCTCACCTCTTTCACTGTTGCATCATCAAAGAAGACCCATTTGGAGGATTTGGTGTGGTAGGCGAAGGCACAGTAGTGTTGGCTGGTGTAGCAAATCATTCCCACAAGCAGCAGCTCTGCCTTCTTGGCGCGCTCGTCTGTGACCCGGTAGAAGAGCTGTTTCCACAAGCACAGGTACAAAAGCACATTCAATAACCAACAATAATTGATATGCATCATAGACACCTTCTGTGTGATTTTTTTTTAATGAATCAAGGCAACGAGGGTGGGGTTGACACCAACTCATTCCTGACGCGTCTTTGTACTGCAAAACAAGTACCGTAGTAACAGAGCCAAAATGGTCGACATGTGAAAAGATAAGCTGGCGCTGCAACTCAATAATGTTATGAAGTGACAACATATGTCCGTGCCACCACCTGATCACATGATTAAACATCAGCTTTATTACAGAGGGAAGATCAATGATGATGTACAGAAACTTTTTTTTTTTTTAAGAGTCAACCACAAGAGGATCACTACACTGACTTATGTCATGTTTTGAAAGTCATATGAGGGAGGCAGCTGTCAAACGTTTCATGCGTTGTGCTCCACGTTTACACAGCAGCATTCTGCTTCACGACTATTTTGGTTCCACTTTGCTCCCCTTTTGCTGAAAACTCACATCTGTGAGGGACGTGGCCAACTCCATCTGTAATTTATAAAAGGCAAGAGGCAGCGTAAAGATGGACTGGTCTGATACCAAGGGGACCCTTAGTAAAATCTATACACTGCTCAGTTCATACTATGAGACCAGTTTGGACTCCCTTAAAGTGAAATGAGAAATGGACCTGGAGGAATCCATATCAGACTCGACCTGGTGAAAGCTCATTAAGAACATTTACTCATCTTTAATCTGTCTGAGACATTCAATTCAAGGTGGTGCATAGGCTACAACGGTCCAAAGACGAGCAGTCCAAGATCAAAGCTGACCTGGACCCTGCATGCAATCATTGTAAACAAACTCCAGCTACACTCTTGCACACATTCTGGACCTGTCCCAATCTGCAGACCTTTTTGCAATCTATTTTTGACACCTTCTCTGGAATATGCGGAAAAACTCTACACACCCATCACCACTCATCTCACTGTTCGGGGTGGTGCCTGTGGATACATCCTTCAGCAAGTACGAGAAGGATGTCTCTCCTAGCCAGAAGACTGGTTCTGTACAATTGGAAGGACCCATACCCTCCAGCATATGTACACTGGATAAGAGAAGTGATGTATCATATTAATTTGGAACAAATCAGATATACCCTGAAGGGTTCTGTTAAAAGATTTTGGGAAACCTGGCAGCCTTTTACGTTGTATGTGGAAAACTTGTCAATGCCTGTGTAATTCATTTTAATTCATTTATGTATGTGTGACTAGCCTGGTTAAAACCAGACCCTTGTCCTTCACTTCGCTTTGTACTAGGGTCTGGGACTTCTCCCATAGACAACGATTTCTCCGGTAGATTTTTGACCGGACCAATCAGAGAACAGAAGGCGGATTACCGGACCAATCAGAGAACAGAAGGCGGAGTTTTGAACGACGTCGACTGACGTCGTCAGTTAAAATGGCTGCCGCCACGAAGGAATTTTCATGAAAACAAGGTAAAAAACTATTATTTCTTTGCTGAGAAAAAATATATTTCTTAGCTGACGTTATATCAGAAGTGTTCCTGAGCTTAACAGTTCCTAAATCAATTCACGAAATGGTCAAATCTGCTGGATTTAAATTGTTTCGGTTTGACATTTTCCAAACAGCCTCGGGTGCGCTACGAAAATAAATGATAAAAAATCAAATTTTATCTCAAATGTTTAATCTAGGCCAACAGTCAGTAAATTAGAGCCATATAATTACACACTGGTAGCAGAAAAAATATCCACCGAGTGGTTTCTGAGCTATTTATCCGATAGCCTGGACCTCGCCAGGCTAAACAAACAAAACTCTGCCTTCTGTTCTCTGATTGGTCCATTCAAAAATCTACTAGAGAAATTGTTGTCTATGGGAGAAATCCCAGACCCTAGTACAAAGCGAAGTGAAGGACAAGGGTCTGGTTTTAACCAGGCTAATGTGTGACTGGTGGGAGTTTTTTGTTTGTTTTGTGTTCTTTGTATTTTATATGTTCAAAATGAAAAATTAATTAAAAAAGACTGATAAAAAAAAAAAGCTGGACTGGTCTGTGTGGCCAGTTCACTTAACTGTTTTATGAAACAGCCCAGTGACACTGATATCTATATTTAGTCCAATGTTTAAACTAGATTAGTCAAACGGTAGAGGTCATTGATTTGAATGTGTAAATATGTGCTGTTACAACAAACTTGTTTTATGAATGCAAACATCTACTTTTGTTTCACAAGTAGAACAAAGTGTTCTTTTGTTTCTTCTTCATGTCTCCTGAACACTGAAGCTCCCTTACCATCTCAAACATGGCATTTCAAAGCAAATCAATAGGGTGGAGGATCCCTTTTAACACACAGTAAAGTCCCACAAAGTGCTCCCTGATGAATAAAAGCTTTTGTGTCAGACAGATATGAGTGAGGGTCTGACAAATTCTTCTTGCGGCGTGCTTCGGAAGCGCTCCAGAGGGAGCTGTCAGATACGTGGTTTAAAATATTATGTAATGTGTGGACTGTGTCCTGATCTGAACTGTGATGGATTTTTTCTTCTTCTTGTAAACTGCATCTACATGGCCAACAAGCTGCGGAGGGATAAATATTTAATAAACTGTGCAGCATTATAGCATTTGTTTTGGTGTAACTGTGCAGAAAGAGACAAACACATTATTCTTCCTTTGAATAAACTCTTCAACCCCATGTTCGCTTCAGAGGCATGCACACACACACACACACACACACACACACACACACAGGAAAATGAGGGGAGGGGCTTTCTGATGAGTTGACCGAGGCCAGCCAGGGTTGTTTTTTTTTTATCACTGGCATGGGCCAACAGGGCACTGGGCGTTAACTGCTTATGCAACAGCACAGACTTAACAGAGAAATAAATCCCCTCTTTATTTCCCACATATGTTCAATTGCAACCAAAATAAACTGACACTAAGACGGCCGGAAGAGAGACGGCAGCTTTAGGGAACAGTTGCGTAAACAGGGGAGGGGAAAAATATCCACTAATACACAGAGGATTTTAATTAAGTCTGATGTTCTGATAGCCTCCCTCCCCAAAGCCATTTTTTAATTTTGTTGGGGACTAAATTAAATGTAAATGATGACGGCTCACCGCGGAGAGGCTGAGATGAGGCCCCAGAGAGCGGATAACGTCCTCGGTATGATCCGACTGATCGGAGTCCCACACAAAGCCGATGGTAACAATTTCCGGGCAGTTCATGAGGACTCGTCTGATCTTGATCTTCTGGCCGCAGTTGCTCTGAAAGATACAGACAGATGCATAAAAATGAGACAATAACTTAACAATATTACAAAAAGAAAACACTTTATCTGAATAGACTACAGATTAGACAGTTTGTAAAAGAAACACGGAAAAATCCACTTACGGGGCAATTTCGAAGGTCGCCGATTGTACTTGCTTCTTGTAACACTTCCCCAAAAGACTCTTCGCGCCGCTGATGGGTCTGCTGACTAAAAAAATTAATTAAAAAATGGAGGCACAAAGAGACTTTTACAAATTGTAACACAAGTTAAGCTATTATGACCTTGTGAGAACACAAAGAAACATTACAAGGTGAAAGGAGGCATCTCTTACCAAAGTGCTGTGGTGGAGACGTAATGTACGAGTTCGGTGAAGGGCAGCGGGTCGGAGGAAGCTCCACAGCTACGGCACACAGACTGCAGAGGGAACGCTCGGTGAACAAAAAGACCACAAACTAACAGAAGCAAGGCATTTACAAACCCTGTCAGGGACTCATTTTCATATGAAATTACCCTTTTTCCCCATAAAAGTGAGATCCAAACATCAATGGGGATCTGAATTTATCCATCTTCGCTCAGATCTGGATCATTTTTGTCAAACAGTGTGGCCTGAAGTTAAAGTGGATCAAAGCCCTCTTTGGTGATTCAGTCCAAAGGACTCTTATCTGTTAGATTCAAAGACCAAGCTGCTTTTAGTCAAACACAAAGTCAACGATGGGCATCAGGGCCACCGGGCGGGGAGGTTTGTATAACACTGAAAATATGCGTACATCATCTTTTATACAGTATACAACAGTGTGCAAAAGTCTTGAGTACACCTTTATTTATTTATATTTTGCGTCCAGTAACCCAGACTTTTTGTATTATTTTAAAGTGGCCTGGATCAATAATCCTTCAGACCAGGAGCAAATCCAGAATCTGACGTTTAGGGTTGCTTAGCCCCCAGTGCTGACAATGACTATTACGGTAGCTTGAACAACGTGGTGGCCATTAGCGTCACAAGCATTTGTAATGTGTGTGTGTGTGCGTGAGAAAAATAAATACAAAAAACGATTTTACTGGCCCATTTAAATGTCATTTATTCCATATTTAGTTCAAATTAGTTCAACATTTTGGTGAATCTAAGGTTTAAGAACCGAGTTTCTTTAGAAAACCGCAATGACGTTTTCTTAATTTTTCAGGGGTGCGGAGTTACCGGTAAAAGTTAGGGGTGCTTGAGCACCACCAAAAAGAGTTTCTGAAGGACTACCGGTATTGTCTGTCCTTGGACAATGGCTGTTTTTTTCACTTGTTTTCAATCAAGTACCCAAACTTACTTTTTGTGAAGTTACTTAATTCTGACTCTAATCAGTCATATATAAATAAAGGAGGACTCTAAACTGAGGAGTGAACCAGTAACGAGTTGACACAAACTTAAAGACGTTTTCTGTGCTATGGATATCAAGGCAGAGGATGTTAATCTATTTTTTGACACATTGCAATGTGGACGTTCTGAGTTAATTTAAAAATGAAAAACTAAAGTTCCCACATGATTTGGAAAAACTGAAGCTTACTACAAGGGACAGGGCAACTTTGAAAGATTTGAGTGTTAATTTAGTGTTTGAAAACCAGGATTTAAGCTCCAAGTTTTGCACTTTGGAGCCACAATATCATCACAGTCATTTCCACTCTAATCAACATGCTGAAGAAAGCTTGTAACGCATGTTGGAAATCCATTGCCTCGTGTCTCCATACTCAACATACTGTCTCCTGTTTCTGTTCAGTCAGTTGCCATAATCTTGTTTGGGTGAAAAGGGTTTTGTACTGTGAGTGTAGGGCAAAACATTTTGGCCCTTTTAGATTCGAGAGTCCATGCTCAGGATTTTGTTTTGGAGTTTGAATGTCTCTGAATCATTAATAAATTGAATTGTGACGTATCCAATGATTCCCACCCTTGTTTAATTCAAGCAGTCACCAAAAAACTAATGTATTCCACCAAAGATAAATAAACACAAATACAAAAGATAACGGAGTTTGACAGCTTGAAAACTTGGATTAAAGTATCAGATTAACTGATTGATGATGCATCTCTAAGGTTCTGTGTCAGGTCTTTGGTAGAGTTTTCTTTTTACTACTTAAAGACATGACTTTCAGATCCTGTTCATCTGCTTTAGTCCTCCACTTTTCTATATATTTTAAACCCAAACTGCACCATATGTTGTCATGGTCAGGTAGAAGGNGAGGAAGCTCCACAGCTACGGCACACAGACTGCAGAGGGAACGCTCGGTGAACAAAAAGACCACAAACTAACAGAAGCAAGGCATTTACAAACCCTGTCAGGGACTCATTTTCATATGAAATTACCCTTTTTCCCCATAAAAGTGAGATCCAAACATCAATGGGGATCTGAATTTATCCATCTTCGCTCAGATCTGGATCATTTTTGTCAAACAGTGTGGCCTGAAGTTAAAGTGGATCAAAGCCCTCTTTGGTGATTCAGTCCAAAGGACTCTTATCTGTTAGATTCAAAGACCAAGCTGCTTTTAGTCAAACACAAAGTCAACGATGGGCATCAGGGCCACCGGGCGGGGAGGTTTGTATAACACTGAAAATATGCGTACATCATCTTTTATACAGTATACAACAGTGTGCAAAAGTCTTGAGTACACCTTTATTTATTTATATTTTGCTTCCAGTAACCTAGACTTTTTGTATTACATGTATTTTAAAGTGGCCTGGATCAATAATCCTTCAGACCAGGCGCAAATCTAGAATCTGACATTAGGGTTGCTTAGCCCCCAGTGCTGACAATGACTATTAGCTTGAACAATGTGGTGGCCATTAGCGTCACAAGCATTTGTAATGTGTGTGTGTGTGTGCGTGAGAAAAATAAATTAATAAAAAACGATTTTACTGGCCCAATTAAGTGTCATCATTTATTCCATATTTAGTTCAAATTATTTCAACATTTTGGTGAATCTAAGGTTTGAGAACAGAGTTTCTTTACAAAACCATAATGACGTTTTCTTGATTTTTCAGGGGTGCGGAGTTACCGATAAAAGTTAGGGGTGCTTGAGCACCACCAAAAAGAGTTTCTGAAGGACTACCGGTATTGTCTGTCCTTGGACAATGGCTGTTTTTTTCACTTGTTTTCAATCAAGTACCCAAACTTACTTTTTGTGAAGTTACTTAATTCTGACTCTAATCAGTCATATATAAATAAAGGAGGACTCTAAACTGAGGAGTGAACCAGTAACGAGTTGACACAAACTTAAAGACGTTTTCTGTGCTATGGATATCAAGGCAGAGGATGTTAATCTATTTTTTGACACATTGCAATGTGGACGTTCTGAGTTAATTTAAAAATGAAAAACTAAAGTTCCCACATGATTTGGAAAAACTGAAGCTTACTACAAGGGACAGGGCAACTTTGAAAGATTTGAGTGTTAATTTAGTGTTTGAAAACCAGGATTTAAGCTCCAAGTTTTGCACTTTGGAGCCACAATATCATCACAGTCATTTCCACTCTAATCAACATGCTGAAGAAAGCTTGTAACGCATGTTGGAAATCCATTGCCTCGTGTCTCCATACTCAACATACTGTCTCCTGTTTCTGTTCAGTCAGTTGCCATAATCTTGTTTGGGTGAAAAGGGTTTTGTACTGTGAGTGTAGGGCAAAACATTTTGGCCCTTTTAGATTCGAGAGTCCATGCTCAGGATTTTGTTTTGGAGTTTGAATGTCTCTGAATCATTAATAAATTGAATTGTGACGTATCCAATGATTCCCACCCTTGTTTAATTCAAGCAGTCACCAAAAAACTAATGTATTCCACCAAAGATAAATAAACACAAATACAAAAGATAACGGAGTTTGACAGCTTGAAAACTTGGATTAAAGTATCAGATTAACTGATTGATGATGCATCTCTAAGGTTCTGTGTCAGGTCTTTGGTAGAGTTTTCTTTTTACTACTTAAAGACATGACTTTCAGATCCTGTTCATCTGCTTTAGTCCTCCACTTTTCTATATATTTTAAACCCAAACTGCACCATATGTTGTCATGGTCAGGTAGAAGGACAGCACAAAGACTCAGATAATAGGAACCATAATCCAAATAACTATTTTATCTTTATAAACCCTCAGAATTACTTCAGAACTATTGATTAGGACCACTTTAAGTCTGGCTCCTTGGAGGTAAAGTATAAAGAAATTAGGGGTGGTTCAGAACTTCTAACCAGAGCTGTATGTGGTTCTGCTGCAGCAACGAGGAATCACCCCTCTACAAGGGGTGACCTCAGATAAAATGTGATGGAATGGGCATTTATTATCTCAGCCGTTGCTTCATGTACCCATCTGTCTGTGTCGATGTGTGTGTAGGACTCTAAACCCTAAACCTGACTGTCCAGATCTTTCCACAGAGACGCACGTAATCCACGTGAACGTCTCCTGAGAGAGATTAGGCTGAAAATAAGCACAGCGTCCTAAATATTAAAAACACTGACAAACGTTTATTTAAACTTTCAGCCGACCTGCTCGTAAAGTGCCATAGCAAACTTCTGATGCGTGATGCAGGACTGGGAGGTGCAGGCGTCTGTCTCCTCAGGTACTATGTGCAAGTGGATCCTCTCCAGGATGTTTTCCTGTGAAAGAAATAAAGAAAGAAGTTACAGGACTGAAGGTTTCACACGCTCCATAGGGTTTACTCAACAACAAATGTTTTAATGAATCATCTTGTGGTCAAACATTAAGAGCGAGTTGTATTTGCTGTGAACTCCTGTATTAAATATTAAAGCTAAAAAGGTAGAATAACGAAGGCTATGAGCTAAACTCGCAGGGCGTTAATATGACACTGTCGAACTTTGTGCCCTTTTGCTTAATAACATAAAGCAAAATGAAACTAGCAAAAGGAATCAAGGAATGCACATCACCCGCCATCTTGTATTTCATAAAGTATAAACTTGAGTGACCTGTCCTGTGCGATACAGCCTTGCTCATCTCTGGGATCTGCTTCCAAAAGCCAAAAAGTAACAACTTTATCTGAAACATTCAGAGACTGTGTAGCAGCTCTGCGCTAAAGTTTCAGTTCAGTCAAGGAACAACAGCTGAAAAGGAGCTTTGTGGGGATGAAAAAAGTGACAAATAACGGTAATAACTAGAGAAATTGCATTTCCTGTAAAAATGCAGTGTGAATGCTTATTGCTGAAGAACTTGCTGAAAAACAGCTGAAATTAGCTAAAAAAACATGCTGAAATGTAGCTGAAATGAAAGAACGAGCCTAAGTTAGTAGAAGCAAACAGAAAGAACACAGTACCGGTAGCTGAAAAGGCAGAAAAAAGGCTTAAAATACCAAAAGAAAGTGGAGAGCACAACTGTGCACAATTAGGCTAAAAGGAGCAGAAATTAGAACAAAAAAATAAAAATTATCTGAAAAATAAAAATAAGAAAATAAGAAATATGCAACAACGAAACTGCTGAATAGTAGCTAAAAAGGTAAAAAGAAGCTTAAATTACAATGATGTGGAAAGAGCACTGTTTTGCTGAATTAGGCTGAAAAAAAGTTTAAATGAGGACCAAAATTTTAGATTTAGCTGAAAATGCTGAATGTAGCATAACACCAGCTAAACAGTAGCTGAAATAGCTGAAAGGAGCATAACAAGCTGAAATTAGCAGAAATAAGTTAGAAGAAGCAGAAAAATGTTGTAGTTAGCAGAATAAAGGAGCACAAAACAGCTGAAAAAAGCTGAAAGTAGCTGAAAAAAGTAAATTTGCACACAGAAGCTAAAACAAAATGTAAAAGCAGCAGTAAAAGGTTGTAAACAGATCTTAAGATTTGAAGGATGGAAAATGAGCTCAATTCATATGAGGAAAAAAATGGACAAAAAGGTTAAATATTTCAAAAAGCTAAAGTTGCACCAATGCCAAAAGTCACAGCAGGATTGTCCTGAAAGAGCTGAATGGTTTCTTTATGATTTGTTGAAATAGCTCAAAAATTGTGAAAAAAAGAAAGATGCCAAAAAACGTCTGGAAGTAAAATGGATCACATAGTGTGGATGCTTCATAAACATTCACACAAAGAATCTTATTAAATCTGTGTACAGTACTCAGAAAGGTCTTCTGGTAAAAAATGAATCACAACGTCCAAAGAAGTTTCAATTACTTTAGTTTGCAACACATAACTGACCTTAATTAACTAATCAAAAAAACTAATGAATGTTGTTTGGTTGAAGGAGATACAAGAAGCTCCGATTGCAGCAGTCAAGTTAAAAATACTGTCCAGAACGTTGTAACTCTGCAGGTTTCAGGTAGAAATGTGTTCAGCTGAGATGTAAAAATATGCACTACCTTCTGGACTCACTTTATTTCTTTACAGTCGTAAAACAAAACTACAGCCAAGAGGAGAAACAGTGACAACGCAGCAGAAATATAAACCCTAAGTTCTGCTCAGAGCTCATAAAAAAATAAAAAGAAAGAAAGAAAAGAAAAGAAACAGGATGCAAGTACACAGTTTATACAAGCTGGGCCTTTTAGTATTTAGTTGAACCAACAGCTGAATGTAAACCTGAAGTCAAACAAGGAATGCTGATTCAGCAACTGAATTTTTATTGATCTGGTTTGTGATGGGGGAAAAAAGTGGGTCTTAGCCTTAAGCTATGCTACTATCGTACCTTTGTCAGAACAGGTATGTTTAAGAGATAAATGCAATATTGTATGAAAATATGACTTTAAATGCATTTAACTTCAGTGTATAGTCTGTGCAGGTTATATCAGAGTCGACTCATCCGTGTTTATTCCTCGAGTTGCACAACAAGCCTCCTTTGTTAGTTTAGCCTGATTTTGTATGATTGCTGCTAGTAAAGGGAAATCCACTCAAACCAGTCAGGTTAATGTTTCGTGCTTGTTAATACGTTGTACAAATCATCAAGGGGACAAACTAAACCTGCCATTCCATTGTTTCCAAAAAGATAAAACAGGACTCTGAATGAAAAGCAGCAATACGGAGGGACAAACGTGTCACGGCCCTGATGGAGCGCCGACAAACAATAGAACAAGACTATCTTGGCAAAGCAGTGTCAGGGTTTGGATGTCCACCCCTCTCCCTCCCAGAAGCTCCCGTGTGGGGAGCGCCCACCCGTCACCTGGGTAACTTGTTTTTTCCGACCCTTGTCTGACAACGGATTGCTTTTTCGTTGCAGGTTGCTCAGCTGCCTGAATCAGAACAGAGTTCGTGGCGTCCTGCTCTACAAAACGTTGTGTTGATGTGTGTGGTTAGGCGTTCGCGTGCCGGTGACACACAGTCCAGGCTCAGACCTCAGAACCCACTCTTGTACAAAGGTGTCGCTCTGGATTGTGCCTGAGAAGAACGTCTACACAGTCAACTATGTGCAGTAACACAATGGTAAATGAACGTAGCCTCTCACCATGGTGGAGGAAGCAGTCTAAGATCTGGGATTCCCAACACTGGTCCTTGAGGAACGCCACCATGCATGGTTAACCCGGAATTTACACTACATGCGTTCCGGCTCCGCTCCGCCCCGCAGGTCGCAGCTGAGCGTCTCAAAGTCCAGTTTCCACTACCTCCGCTCAGCTCAGGTCCGCCTGGATGCGCTGCTCCGAGACGCATGCGCGGGAATTGCGAGATCGCTCGATAAATAATGAAGTCAGAACAAAACAATTCATTCGGTGGAAGAAGAACAACAGTAGAGACTGCCTCGCTGTTTGATTGTTTTTTGCATTGAGATATGAGCGACAGGACATGGTTTGAGCGACAGGATGTGATCTATTACATTTCAGAATAAAATACTTTATTTATTTATTTATTTCTTGTATTGCGTTTGTAGGTGTAGTCATAAATGATAGTTTGACAGCATTTTTGTACAAATAAATCCGTATAGAGCTAGGATAAAAGTCCGCCCGTGGTGATTTTATTTTGTAAATACGGATGTTGTGCTCGTTCCTTTTCCTGTTGGTGCGACGTAATCTTTGAAAGTTGACTCCGGCACAGCTCCGGCGTCCGGCAGAAATAGGATGGGATCCTATTTTGACGGACTGCCGTCCGCTCTCCGCCGCTCGCCGCCGCCGTGCGGAGCCAGTGTAAACGCTCTCATTGATTATAATGGGTGCGTATTTGCTGCGGAGGTCGGACCGGAGCGGACCGGAACGCATGTAGTGTAAATTGGGGGTGAGGGTTGGATCGCTTCGACTCGGTTTCAAGAGTTTCATTAAAATCTATCCGATGATTCATGAGATATTTCGCTAACAGACGGAAACACAAAGATTGCACGCACCCACACAAACAGGCAATAGCATTCTTGCTCGCCTTGCCTTTCGGCGGCAGACAATAAACATTTTTGAGCCATCCAATGAACCTTCAATACCACTGATGCCCACATCCGGTTTAGAGTTGACGGTTAAAAAGCTAAAGACACAAACTGTTGTGAGCAGCACGGTGACTGGACAGAATTAGTCCCACAAAGACAAAACAAGACCTTTGTATCCAAACTAAAATGGCAGCACAATAAGCAGTAGCTTATATAACCTGTCATGATGATGTTTAGTGCCGCAGTGGAAGGAGAGTGTTGGGGGGGGGGGGACAGAAGTTCCTTCAGTGACCTCGCCAAACAGTTAGTTGCAACATATTACCCTCGCAGCTTTGCAGTCGCACACGAGCTTACGCACGGATCTCTCTCAAGTTGCCACGGGAACTTACAAAGCACTCGGCGGCATCGTCCATGAAGCCCAGCTGGAAGCGATGCTCGTCCTCGAAGGTCTTTGCCAAGGCTTGACGCAGGTCGTCAGAAGGCAGGGCGCGCTCTTGACTCTGCTGGAACTTGGTGAAAAGGCTCTGAGGAAAAGAGCAAAAAGTGATGCGTTTAAACCCTGCCTGGACACGTGAGCCGATGAGCAACACGTCCACAACAAGCAGAGGGTACGCTCCTCTGAGCTGAGTGTGAAGTCAGCATTTAATCTGTTGGGTTCTTATTCTTGTCTTTTTTTTTTCTTTCCCCCATACGTTTTTACAATCCAACTACAGGTAGTCCCCGACTTACGAGCGCTCTTACTTACGAGGTCCCGGACTTACGAATATGCATCTCATAAAAAAAAATAATAATAATAATTTAAATAAATGAATACATGTACAGTACTGTACAGTCACCAAGCACTTAGCCTATCCTAACACAGTTTTTAAAGATGAAAGAGTGAGTTGAGTTGTCTCCCTTTCACATAAAGGGAGCTAGCTCTCTCTGATTGGTCCGGTCAAAAATCGACCGGAGAAATCGTTGTCTATGGGAGAAATGCCAGACCCTAGTACAAAGCGAAGTGAAGGACAAGGGTCTAGTTTTAACCAGGCTAGGTCTTACTAGCCTTTTTCTACTTTTAATTAATGCTAGTCTTTTGCTACTTTTAGGTAATGCTAGCCTTTTGCTACTTTTAGCTAATGCTATCCTTTTGCTACTTTTAGGTAATGCTATCCTTTTGCTACGTTTAGATAATGCTAGCCTTTTGCTACTTTTAGGTAATGCTAGCCTTTTGCTACTTTTAGGTAATGCTAGCCTTTTGCTACTTTTAGTTAATGCTAGCCTTTTGCTACTTTTAGTTATTGCTAGCCTTTTGCTACTTTTAGTTAAGGCTAGCCTTTTGCTACTTTTAGGAAGTGTTTTGCTTCTTTTAGCTTTGAGCTAGTGTTATGCATTTTCACAGAAAATGTAATTTCTCTAGCTTTCATGAAATATGCAGTTGATAACGTCGTACCTTTAATGCACAGAAAATGCAGGATTCACCAAGGCAGAAATGCCCAGGTAGCTGTCTCAGGCTGCGTCTGAAGATGTCCAGATGCCACAATACCTACAAA
>JBBPBX010026542.1:0-38013 GCA_038048925.1 Garcialebias charrua | reverse complement strand
GGACTAGGTTTAGGAGGGTCTTGTAGATGAAGGATATCCAGTGAGTGTATCTGCGAGTGCTGAGAGATGACCAGCCAGATTTTACGTAAAGCTCACAGTGATGAGTGCGATAACTGGAGTCAGTAATGAACCGAAGGGCACCGTGGTAAATGGAGTCTAAGGACTGTAGGTATTTTGATGCAGCACTCATGTACAGCACATCACCATAATCTAGTATTGGCATGAATGTTGCAGCTACTAATGTTCTCCTGGCTGGTTCTCCAAATATCCCTTTATTAACACAAATGTTCCCTCCTTGTCCTTTTTCTCTCGAATACAATTAAAGTGAAGCTTGCTCGAAATTAAAATGGCCACCCCTCTTTTAGAGCCTTGAGTACAGGAAGATGAATACTGGTTGAATCTCCATTTCTTAAGTTTTTCGTGCTCAAACTGTGTTAAATGCATTTCCTGTAAGAGGGCTACTTCTATACCTTCCTTTTTTAATTATGACATAATTTTATTTCTCTTAATGGGATTCCCCAGTCCGTTGACATTATAAGATACTAATTTCATCCCTTTAACACTCTGCATTGTGCAAATGTTGAATAATAAACCCCTCTATACACAAAGAAACAACAACAACAAAAAAACACTCTATATACCCCTGAAAAATAAAAAATAAAATAAAAAAGCACTCTGTATATAATGAAGAAAAAAAACACATAACCCCTGAAAAAAAAGATGAACCTTCAATAGGTATAAGAAATAAATCTATGAAACCTAAACAAAACATTATATTGACTTCCAAAAAGATGTCCACTGTCTTAGCGGTGTTTGGTGAGGGAAAGACTCTGCTGTCAACCTGTGGAAGAGTGCCCTCTGCAGCCCGCATGCTGACCATTCGTAGGTCTGTAGAGCTTAGTTCATGTAAAGTAACCCGACTCTTATCTACTTTAAAATGCCCACCATAAACAAAACTAAAAATATTATACATAGATTAATAATTTTATCTTTTCAAATAAAACTGAAACAAGTCCATTGACCCCCCGTTGCTCAGAATTTACCTCTGATATGAAGCTCTGTCACTAAATTTCAATTACCCACTGTCCTCCTGGCGTCTAAAAGGCCGGAGTCGATCCTTGTCGTCCTGCTTCTGGGTTGAGCTCCCTTGGTTTTTCTTCTTTGTGCTAGTTTGCCAAGTCTGTTGCTTTAGTTGATCCAAGGCTGATTCACCACAACATTGACAGATAATCCCCTTGTCACCATATCCACCATTGCCTCGTGTGCTATGTTGTACTTGTAGGTCACAGTGCCACTATTGTAGAACACCTTCAACCGGGCCCATATGTGAAGTAGGTTGACTGCAGGTACAGTTTCAAGAGTTGACACAGTTGCTCTGTGGAAAGCGTGGTCCTGCTGTTCAGAGTGGTGTCTGATTTTAATCTTAAACAGACCACCTCTACTGCCTCATCAACAGGAATGCACGTAAAGAGTGATGTGACATCAAAAGAGACCATTGTTTCATCAGTCTCCATGATGACATCCCTCACCTTATCCACAAAGTCCATGGTGTTCTGTATGTGGTGTTCTGAGCTGCCAACTAAAGGGATGAGTACAGATGCCAGATATTTGGAAACATTGTAAGTGACCGAGTTAATCATGCTAACACCTTGTTTGTGGATTTTGGGTAAACCATACAGACTTGGCGTGGCCTTCCCTGGGTACAGTCTGTGGTACAGAATGCTGTCAATAGCCTTGTCTTGCTTCAAAATTTTCAGGCAATCTATAAACTTCTTCTTGTAACCACTTCCTGGATCTCTTTTCGGTGGTTCATAAGTGGTTAAGTCACTAAGGAGTGACATAACTTTCTCATGATAGTCTTTCTGGTTCAAAATCACTGTGCACCTTCCTTTGTCTGCTGGGAGAATTATGATGTTTTTGTCCTTGCTAAGAGTGGTGAGTGCATCCCTCTCTTCTCTACTGATGTTGGAAGGTGGTGGTTTAGCATTACTGAGACAGGCTGAAACTTTGACTCTGAGTTGTTCTGCTTCAAACACTTTAATTTTGTTGTTACGGATGGCTGACTCAGTGGTTGTGATCATCTCCACCAGCGGAATTCTACTTGGTGCCACTGCAAAGTTTAGTCCCCTGGCAAGAATCTCTGTCTCCAGCTAGGTGAGCTGTCTGTCGGATAAATTCTTCACCCACTTCTCTGTCTCCCTGGCATGTAACTGTGTATTGGGGTGTTGTCTTACACTGAATGTGTTGTTATTGGAATTGTGATGGTGCTGAAGAAATGTTGGACGAAATGTTGGAGTGCTAGTATCACTCAGCTTTCTGTGAATAGCAAACAACCATCAGGGTGCTAACGATCCATCGTTAGGCTGATGGTCCTCCTTGATCATGTGAGCAGCTGGTTTCAGGCTGTCATCAGCCAACTGGTTGATCCACTGTGAGAGGGTGCTATTTATAAGACTGACCTGAATACAGCAGCTCAGACTGAGGAAGTCTTTTGGATGAAAGACGAAACATTTCTACAATTGTTTTTCTTTGTTTTGTTTTGTTTTTTGAATGTTCAGAGGACCAGACTTAGCTTTTTTAGATTTTTCTACCTGGATTATTGAGCATGCATCAGTGTATTAACATAATAAGTTAAATGCGGGACTATAATTGTATTACAAAGCAAATACAAAGCATTATTATTCAATAAGTCCCTTACTCTATACCAGGGGTCACCAACCTTTTCTAAACTGAGAGCTACTTCGTGGGTACGGAGTCATACAAAGGGCACCAGTTTGATAAACTCTTTGGAAATAACAAAGCGTAAATTTAAAAAAATGTATAATAAACATATTTTTAAGATAGACATTTTAAAATATATATAAATACAAAAAAGAATAACAACTGAATAAAATTAAATTTTAAATGCAGCTTAGTAGTGAGTTGTGCTATTTTTAGAACAAGTCTGAGGGCACCTCAAATGGTCCTTGGGGGCACCATGTTGGTGACCCCTGCTCTATACAATACTGCATTAGACTTAGATATTTTAGTTTTTACAAAATGTATATGCCGTTTCTGTTTTATGATATTCTAAATCATTTGCAAGCTCGCTGAAAGATCGGCGTGGCGTTTCGAAAAAACAAGCACAGACTCTCTATTAAAATGATGTGTCATTTATTAAAGGTTTGTGACAGAAAAAGGAAAAAGCAAAACAATCACCTCAGATGTACAAAAAACATACAAGTATTGATGTAGAACACACATAAACTGTTTTCTGCTAGGATCAAAGTGTCTGTTAACCCCGCTACAAAAGAAACAGTAAAACTTAAATACACACACTCAAGGCATTGATGTGTAACCAATTGTCTCACTTTGACCCAACTGGAGAACCGCTCAGTTCAGGTGCAGATAATACATCAACGCAGCCGGACATCTGGATCAGGACTCAACGGCAGACTCTGATGTTTATCTGAGCGCTTCTTCATTTTATACCCTGTGGTGTATGTGTGGGTGTGTGTGTGTGTGTGAGTGTGTGTCTGCATGCATGTGTGTGTGGCTTTACTCACTGTCATCTGAACAAAACATGTTTTTCAAAGAAAAGCAGAGCAAAGCGGTGCTAGGCACTGGTCAGTTTGCCCTCAACTGAAACTGCAACTCATCCCTATCTTACAACAACATGTCTGCTTGACTGTGAGATCGCATATAAGCACATTGTGTACCTCACTCCCTTTCCAGGAGAAACTGTAGGCTTCTGTGGGAAAAAAGATGGGCTGAGCCTTTCTCTCAAACAACCTGGCATTTATCAAAACAAAGTTTGCAAAACAACATGTATCTCACAGTCGACCTAACACGAGTCATTTGGTCATTATGATGCTAAAATTAATAAAATGATTGTCAGAGAGCATTAACTCTTAGCATAAAAAATGATCAACATTAGTCAGAAAACATTAATACTAAAAACACTTATTTCATTCCACCCTCTGATTTCTGACTAATTTTGAAAAATTTCTCCTGTCACCTCATAAGGCAAGTATATCCCTGTCCAGCTTTGCAAAGAAGTACATACCAAATCTAAAAAATGAACTCGGTCACCCTCACTTATAATCGATTCATATAGTCTGTTCCCATTAACCCAATAATCACATATTAAAATATCCTGACGTTCTATCGTATCTATTCTTACAAAGGTTTGTTCAGTACCAGACCAATGATCTCTCATTATAATTTCAATCCGCATTCTAAGGCAGTGTTATAAACTAATCTAATATTATGATCTTTTACTCATTTTAACATAACAACACGTAAAACCTACAAAGCAAAGCAATAAAAATAACAAAGGAGGGACTGCATAATCTCGCTGTATTAGTTTAGCCGCATGCAAAAAACTTTCCCTGTACAATACATGTGAACACTGCCAAATTGGACAGTCAGACTTACGAGATCCAATCATTCATTTTAGCTCCATGAACCCATTCAATGTGCATTTCAAAGGATCCAGTGAGACTACCAGGAATAAACAGTAATTAGTTAATCAATAAGTCTTGTCGTTCCAACTCTCACAAGTGTACAACATATATTTATCCAGAAAAAGGGCACCTAGATATTTTTGAGGACTCTTTCCTGTCCAGTCACACAATACCCTGTCTGGTTAAGCATGGGTTAACATGATATACCACTCCTTTTATAAGCCGTCTCGCACAGTTGCATGTCATAGGTGAGATTTGTCTGTGACTCAAATTATTCACCTTGTAACCTTCAAAACAAATTTCCAGTTAAAACATGATATTCGCACATTATAGGTGTTGTCATCACATTTTTTTTCATCTCAGGTTTTACTCAATGAACATCAGAAATGTTCTACTCTCGTTGTCACTCACGATGGATCTTCGTTGTCACCAACCTTTGGAAGCATTTCATTTGCATTTTTACATGTGACACCTGCAATTCACATGTAGTCCAGTTCAAAGCACGTGAAAGATTGGTAAGTACTCCTTCAGCAGCATTCCACATCTCTAACTGTCTTTTTATTCATATTTTCTTGCTAAACAGAACATAAAGTTGCGATGTATTAGAATGTCACATTCCTTGAGACACCTTCTGCCTACATTCGTCACCAGCAGGACTGATTCATAGGACATTCGAAGTTATCATGTTTTCTTAACACGGTTCATTTTCCTCCATAGACGTGGCAAGGACCCTCTCTGTCCTCCTTCAGGACACGTCTTGGCGTCATAGAGGAGGGGTCACCCAGCAGCACCGTGGCACTGATGAATGTGGACACCACCCTCAGGTAACACCATCCTCAGGTGCTTTTCTGGGTCCCACGTCATCCTCTGGGCCCACCTCCCACCTCTGTTCGTCCCATCAGCAGATGACAAGGACAAGACACCAAGCTGTAGAAACAACACAATGCTTTTGACAAATAGAATAACAATGATTAGGTTCATCCATTCTTTTATTGGAATCACTAAAACTTGAGAAACTTGAAAAAAAAAAACTTGAAAAAAAAAACCCTCTTTTTTTAAAATAAGCATGCTTCCAATTTTTAAAGGCACTGCTATTCACCACTCCTTTAAACTTGTTTAGGTTGTCATGACCTCAGCCCCGGTACCTAGGGCCAGCACTTTCTGAACATTTTTATTCTTCCAATACATTTCTATCTCAACGTGTGGTCTAATGTACCAATTTGTAATCCTAATTTCTGGGGCTCGACCTGTTCAACTCAACAGGTCCAACAGATCAAAACACAGCTGTGACTTTCTGTTTTTCTCCTTTTCCTCTACCCTGTCTTTTAATAATAATAATAATAATTAATTCAATTTATAACGCACTTTTCATTACTGAAAATCTCAAAGTGCTACACATATATTGAATGCTACACACATTCATAAACCGGTGGCGGCAGACTACCATGCAAGGTGCTTTCCAGTCCTACCGGGAGCAACTCAGGGTTAAGTGTCTTGCCCAAGGACACAACGACACATGGTGCGGGTCCCGGGAGTCGAACCGCCAACTTTCCGATCGGGAGACGACTGCCATTACCACTACACCACGGCCGCCCCGTTCACTCTCTCCACCTCCTCTCTCAGAGCTGATGTCTCCTCTCTGTTACGTCTCAGCTCCTCCTACAGTAGGTGCTCATACTCCATCAGCCTCCTCTTCTCTTCCCTCTCTCCTACCAATTCCTCTTTTCCTTCAGCAACACAAATGGTCCTGCTCCTCTCTCCCTCTTCAAAACCAGCACAATGCACTTTTAATCTCTTTATCTGACATAAGACATCTCTCACACACAGCCGGACCAAACGTTGCATGCATTCTCTCAGCGTCACCCACTGTCCTTGCAAATCAGGCCAATCTGACACATTTGGAAAGGTGAATCGAACTGCGCGGGTATACACATCAAACAAGGACCGTGAATCCTCCAAGTCCCTGACCTCCTGTCGAAATGCTGAATTTACACCCGCATCAGTAGATAGTCCAGCGAAAGTCATCCCGTCCCCCATGTCAATTTCTACCTGGGCTCCACCCTTATCTAACAATCTGGCTATCCACACATCCACTGGTTCTCCAGACTGTTGTCTAAACCTTTTATAAAGATTTGCAACTTCCTCCTGAATGTCCTCCACTATCAACTTTAAATCTGGGTCAGACTGCTGCTGTCTCACCGCGTCCATCACTGGCTGACCATTGTCACCTAGCCCAGCTTGTAACACATCTGACCTTCGTCTTTTTACATTTTTTACTCATGACAGAGGGAGCGGGGGCTGCTGTTGCTCCGCCGCGCACACCTTGCTTTCTCTCTCCTTCAACACTCCAGCTGAGAGCTCCCAACTCATCTACAAAAACTCGCACACGCTTGGGATGACGCTTTTGAGTTGTTCTCTCAACCACTTTCGTCATGCTTCCCAACTGTGAGCTTATCTCAGCCTCTTGTAACACCTCCTTTCTATGTTTCAACAGCCTCGTTTCACTCCTTTAATTTTTTCCACGTTGCTGCTTCCAGGCACATACATACATGCGCCTCTGAAATCCTCCAACAAATGACTCATTTTTCACTTGAATCTTTTGGACAACTTTCAACAAAACAGCTCGGCCCCTGACCTGCAGAGATCCCTCCCACAGTTCTGCTCGATTCATTGCTCCTTCAACGAGCTCTGTTGTTTTTTCAAACTGTGCACACAGCAGCTGTTCATGCTGTCCCTGCAACTGATCCTAAAGCTGTCAGAAGATCACCTGACTGCTCAAGGCTTAAATAAATACAACAAGGGTTTCCTACCCTGGTAAAATCTTCTTTCCTGTCTCTCTCGTTGCTTCTGGGTTTTTTTTTCAAGCTACGTGCTCAGCAGTTGTAAATAAACAATTCATCTGGGCTTTTCTCTGAAGCCTATTTGCATCTCAAAACCTGTTTCTTCGTGTCTTCTGATTCTCTTCAGCACTTCAAAGAATCGGTCCACAGTTTCAGGGCGTCCCTACACCGCTTGTCAGACACGACACAATATACTGGAATGGGGCTCTCACGCACCCAGAACACGGGACTTCCACCCACTATCAGAACACGATCTTGCTGGAATAGGACTCTCACCTACTTCCAGCTCCACAGTTTAAAAACTTTTCACCTCACACACTTTTTCCTTTTTTCTAAACAGCATGCAATCCTTCTTTTTAATCCTACAGAGTGACGCCAAAATGTTTTATGATTTTCTAAATCATTTGCAGGCTCGCTGAAAGATTGACGCGGTGTTTAGAAAAAACAAACACAGACTCTATTAAAATGATGTGTCATTTATTAAAGGTCTGTGACAGAAAAAGGAAAAAGCAGAACAATCACCTCAGATGTACAAAAAACATACAAGTATTGATGTAGAACACACACAAACTGTTTTCCTGCTAGGATCAAAGTGTCTGTTAACCCCGCCACAAAAGAAACAGTAAAACTTAAATACATACACTCAAGGCATTGATGTGTAACCAACTATCTCACCTTGACACAAAATGGAGAGCCGCTCAGTTCAGGTGCAGATAATACATCAACGTAGCCGGACGTCTGGATCAGGACTCAACGGCAGACTCTGATGTTTATCTGAGCGCTTCTTCATTTTATACCTTGTGGTGTGTATGTGTGCGTGTGTGTCTGTGTGCATGTGTGTATGGCTTCACTCACTGTCATCTGAAAAAAACAACATGTTTTGGTAACACTTTATAATAACTACACCTTATTTAGCCTTATTTAAGCATTAATAAACATTTAATTAACATTGAAAACATCATTAATTAAGGATGATTCACACTTAATACACTATTAATTAACACACTTATTAACGCTTTATGCATAAAGAATAATGAGTTCCAAAACCTACGTACTCAATGTTTATTCATGCTTAATAACTCATGAATTAACTATGCTATCTATATTTGTAAATGCACAAATTAATGTACTTTCACCACATGTATTAAATGCGTCCTAATTGTTAAATAATGTTTGAATTCACTATCTATTAATCCTGCAATGCATCATTAATTAAGGCAGTTGCTAGTAGTTACTTAAGTGTATTTGTGAACCCTTCTAAAGTGAAGACTATTCATTCTTTATTAAGGTTTTGTTAATGTTGAATAAATCCTAAATAGCCAAGTTATTTTTCACTTGTGGAAATCTAAAATGTTTACCCAACCTGGGTCATGATGAAACACTCAACCTGTAGCAGGTCACTAAAGTGGCAAAAATTGTGTCAAAGAAAAGTAGTGCAAAAGTCACAAATCAAATGATAGGATTTTACAACGTTTCACTGACGTTTTTCTTTTTCTGTTCGTGTTGAAGCGGCTGCTTCAACAACCCGCCCGGACAGAAAAAGCTGTGACACAAAACGTGCGTGGTGACGTCGTTGTTACGCAGCGCTCACTCCAACAGCAGGCGTTAGCGATAGCAGGCTAAAAGCTAAGCTAGTCTCCAAAGCGCGTTGTTTTCGCTTCAAAACGAGTCAAACGAGTGCTCATGACCGTCAGAATGTGACTGAACAAAGTTTCACAAGCGAAGAGAAAGCTGACGACATCACGATGTGGACGTAGTTCGGTTTTGTTAAACTGCAGGCTTCTTCTGCAGCGAGTCCTACTCGGTTTCTTTATTTTGCAAAACGTGACGGAGTCGTTCTAACTAGCGGTGGGAACATCTAACTGACAGATGTATGTTTTATTGACTTTTAGAAAATGTCAATACAAACCTGTTTTTGGTATTCAACGTCTCCTGCTTTGATTTTTGTCTGATTTCCACAAGTGAAAAATAACTTCTGGCTATTTAGGATTTATTCAACATGAACAAAACCTTAATAAAGAATGAATAGTCTTCACTTTAGAAGGGTTCACAAATACACTTAAGTAACTACTAGCAACTGCCTTAATTAATGATGCATTGCAGGATTAATAGATAGTGAATTCATTTTGTCTGATTTCCCCAAGTGAAAAATAACTTGTGGCTATTTAGGATTTATTAAACATTAACAAAACCTCAATAAAGCATGAATAGTCTTCACTTTAGAAGGGTTCACAAATACACTTAAGTAACTACTAGCAACTGCCTTAATTAATGATGCATTGCAGGATTAATAGATAGTGAATTCAAACATTATTTAACAATTAGTACGCATTTAAATAAGTGTGTTAATTAATAGTGTATTAAGTGTGAACCATCCTTAATTAATGATGTTTTCAATGTTAATTAAATGTTTATTAATGCTTAAATAAGGCTAAATAAGGTGTAGTTATTATAAAGTGTTACCCATGTTTTTCAAAGAAAAGAAAAGCAAAGCGGTACTAGGCACTGGTCAGTTTGCCCTCAACTGAAACTACAACTTATCCCCATCTTATGCTGCGTTCCAGTTGCCTCGGAGGTCGAAATTATGAACCCGGATGGACGTCATCACCGAGTTAAATGCGTTCCAGTTAGCTTGTCGGCACGATGACGAAAACAAGATGGACGCCCGCTACGAAGCTGTTGTTGTTCTTGCTTTGTTGGATTATAAAAAGGTTTCCAGACCAGCAGCGAAGTTGAAAAGCAATTCTGAGGCTCTTGAAATGTTAACCAGGTATGTTGTTTTAACCAGTAGTTTTTATTTATTTATAAATAAGCTTATTTTTGTTAATTATGGTCTTGAGGCTCTTACATCTACTTTATAGTTTTAATTCGATCTCTTTTAGGATTATAGCAGCAGTACAGAAGTTATCATTAGATAAATAAAGTCAGAAAGTGCTGAACATTGTTTTTCTTTTCTTTTTACTACCTCAAACCATTAGCAGACGTTTTTACGGTTTATTGTTAAAATTGTTATTAAACTTCAATCAATCAAAACTTTATTTCAGACTCATATGGTCCATAGTAACAAAACAATTTAATTTCTTTGTATTTTAGGATGCTGCTGATACACACAAACCTACGGACACATGGAATAATCATGAAGACTATGGGAGGTGATGCTGAACATGGATGACAACAAGTTTGTGCGTCATTTCAGAGTCAACAAGACCCAGTTCACATCTGTAATGATGCAGCTGCAGGAGAAAGGCATAAGGAAGGAGCACTGTCAAGGTGCAGCACCAGTCCCTGTAGAAAACAAGGTCCTGATGTTCCTGTGGTACATGGCCAACCAGAACAGCTTCAGGGAGATGTCTGACAAATTTGGTCTCGCAGTCCTCAGCGCACAGGATCATCATGGAAGCTTGTCATAACTTGTCAAAAAAAATTCTAGTGTTGTTATAGTGCTGTTTTGATTAAATGTGTTTATCTGACATGCCACTCTCTCGCTGTCATTTATATCTGTGTGGATAAACCACGCCAAAAACATAAGCTGGTATAGGTAAACACATTTTACAGCTTCAAAAACCAGCTGCAAAACTTAGTTTCCCACAACAATAACACCTGCTTAAAAGTCAGTGCTTAAATAAAGCATTTCTATGTAGTAATTTTAAAACTCTGCCCGATGAGAACATGAGAGCACTAGTTTCTCTGCAAGTACATCGGTTTCCAAAAATATTGATGAAAAACTATGCAGTGCATCATGACAAATTGTCGTGTTTGAATACCAGAGGTGTTCCTCTTTTACACTGAATTTACTTTCATTCTAAGTAGTTTCTTTTCATTACCTGCTTTCCTTTATTCTACTGAAAAACCACACTTATTGTGAAGTAAGACAAGAATTTGTGCATTTGTTATTTCAAATTGTTTTTAATAACGTATGACAACAAGGCACAGGTAACCTGCTGTAGAGTCGTTGAGTTGCAGTAACTGGACTTGTACAGTTCAATTTTCATCCATAAAATATGTCAAGGAGTCACCATTCCTCTGGAACAAGGGACCAGGGAAACGGGTTTGTCTGCTCGGGTCCAGGAACATGTTCATCTCCATGTTGACATAAACTGCAAAGAAATATACACATGGTTAACAACAAATCCCAGATGGCAGTAACTCACAAAACTAACCCACAATAATAATTATAAATAAGGTCGATTTTCACTCTCTCACACACACACCCCCAACACAGACACACACACAGACACACACAGCTGTGGATTGACAGGATGGTTTGGGTTTCAAGTTTTGCATTTTTTTTAAACAAAATAATTGATTATGTTAAACTGGATTCCCACCCTGACAAGCCAAGATAAATCTTGATAGACCTTTTAAAAACAGTTTATGGTGCAAAACATTAGTTTACTAGCTAAAAACACATGTAAAGGTGAACAAAGAACAACGAGGTTGCAGGTCTCCGACGCAGCTACATCATCAACACAACAATCACGTTCTTTAGAAAACACAAACAGCTTAGAAACACCCTCTAATTATTAGGCGACATATCGTATAATAATCACTGTAAAGTACGAAATGTGTTACTGAGTTAATGATAAACAATGAACGCTGAACAGCTAAAACGAGTACTGTGCTAAACAACAACAATGCCGCCTCACAGCCGTTTAGCGAGCCGTTGTCGACGCACAGCGGCTGTTTAAACATATCATTATCGTTACTGTAAAGAACTACAATGCCTGAATGTGTTAATGTGAAGTTACGGCTGAGTAAACCACA
The DNA here is from genome assembly GCA_038048925.1 of Garcialebias charrua. Lineage (NCBI taxonomy): Eukaryota > Metazoa > Chordata > Actinopteri > Cyprinodontiformes > Rivulidae > Garcialebias > Garcialebias charrua. The sequence goes on along the minus strand of JBBPBX010026542.1, from coordinate 25,964 downwards.
AAGAACAGCGAAAAAGAGTAAAAAGTAACTCTTTCACTCACTGTTGATGCAAGCAGCAGCCATCTTGAAACGATGATCTCGGCGAACTCGGGTATGGTGTAGCGAGACCGAGTCCACGAGTTGTAATTACGACCTGAGGGGGCGTTCCAGTTGAGTTTTACTGCTTGGAAGCTCGTAAGTACGACCTCCGAGGACAACTGGAACGCAGCATTACAACAACATGTCTGCTTGACTGTAAGATTTCATAGAAGCACATTGTGTACCTCACTCCCTTTCCAGGAAAAACTGGAGGCTTCTGTGGGAAAAAATACGGGCCGAGCCTTTCTCCCAAACAACCTGGCATTTATCAAAACAAAGTTTGCAAAACAACGTGTATCTCACAGTCAACCTAACACGAGTCATTTGGTCATTATGATGCTAAAATTAATAAAATGATAGTGAGAAAGCATTAACTCTTAGCATAAAAATTGATAAACATTAGTCAGAAAACATTAATACTAAAAACTCTTATTTCAGTTTCCATGACAGTTTATCATCGATAATTACACCCAGAAACTTTACCTCATTCACTCAACATATCTTAACATCATCAATTTTGAAAGAAAAATCCGAAGTTATATTTTTTAACTAAATATCATAAAATTCGTTTTATCAACATTTAGTGATAACTTATTTAATTTAAACCAATTTTGTATTTTAGCAATCTCAGTCTTTATCAATTCAAAAATCTGTTCCAAGTCTTTACCCAAACAGAAAAAAGTGGTATCATCAGCAAATAAAACACATTTGAGGATATCAGACACTTCAATTAAATCATTTACATATAAAATACTTACTTTATCATTAATAATTATTAAATCATTACTTCCACAGTTCTCCAAAATTTTGGAAAAGATATTCGTTACTAGATTGGATAGATTTGTTAATAAATACAAACTACTCTCAGAGAATCAGTATGGATTTAGGTCACAGAGATCTACAGCAATGGCAGTTATTCAATTAATAGAAGAAGTGACCAATGCACTAGACAAAAAGAAACCAGCTGTTGGGGTATTTATCGACCTAAAAAAAGCATTTGATACAATTGATCATGAAATACTAATTAAGAAACTAGAGCGTTATGGTTTGAGAGTAGTTTTGCACTGGTTGAAAAATTATCTTAGTAACAGGCAACAATTTGTGCAAATAGGTGATTTCCAGTCCTCATGCTTGGACATTGTTTGTGGTGTTCTACAGGGTTCAGTACTGGGGCCAAAGTTGTTTAATTTATACATAAATGTTAGGCTGATTGGTGACTCTAAATTGATCCTAGGTGTGAGTGTGAGAGTGGATGGTTGTTTGGTGTGAGTGAGACAGGTCCCTCTTGTAAATGAGTCCCCGTGACTCAACGAGGCTAGCCTGTATAAATAAAGGTTGAATGAATGAATGAATAAATGACATATGTAAGGTCTCTAAATTGTTTACTTTTGTTTTATTTGCAGATGACACAAATATTTTTTGTACAGGTGAAAATTTACCGCAGCTTTTGATAGAAATTAATTTAGAGTTATGTAAATTGAAAAAGTGGTTTGATATTAATAAATTATCTCTAAATTTAGATAAAACCAAGTTTATGTTATTCGGGAATTGTAACGGGCATAGTGAGTCACAAATAAAAATTGATAATGTGATATTGGAGAAAGTGACGGAAATTCGGTTTTTGGGAGTATTGATTCATAATAAGATCTGTTGGAAACCTCATATTAAATATGTTCAATCTAAAATAGCAAGAAGTGTAGCTGTTCTCTCTAATGCTAGAAAACTTTTAAATTATTCTGCTCTTCATATTATTTACTGTTCACTTATTTTGCCTTATCTAAGTTACTGTGTGGAAGTTTGGGGCAACACTTACGAAACCTCGCTTCAGCCATTATGCACATTACAGAAAAGAGCCATTCGATTAGTTCATAAGGTTGATTTTTATTGTCGTACTAACAATTTATTTATAGATTCTAATTTTATTAAATTCCAAGATTTGATAGAGTTTCAAACTGCACAATTTATGTATAAAGTTAGAAACAAACTATTACCAGAAAATATACAAAATTTATTTACTGACAAAGTCGGGAGATATGACTATAGAGAAAACCTGAATTTCAGAACTTTGAAGGTGAGAACAACAATGAAAAGAATGTGCATTTCGGTCATTGGAGTGAGGATTTGGAATAAACTCACCAAAGAGTTGAAGCAAAGTCCAAGCATGAGGTATTTTAAGAAAAGACTAAAAATGATTATTATTCAAAAGTATAAGGATGATCAAGGGTGAGAAATTGGATGGTAATGATAGAACTGAGGATGATTTGGACAATTGTGTGCTGATCTGTGTATATGTGTGTGTAAATATATGTGGATGTGTAAATAAGGAAATTTTATCTATGTATTTATGCTTTAGATGTGTATGTATATCTACGTGAGTATGTAGGTGACCCCCGACCTACGACTCCATCGACCTACGGCGTCCCGGACCTACGAACGTATCATATTTAATAAAAATATGACATTACTGTATTAAAAAAAAAAAATTTTTTTTTTTTTTTTTTATTATTTTTTTTGTGCTTAAATGTTCTTAATTTCATGTGTACATCACTTTGTTGCAGCTGTGGTTGTTTTAAAGGCTTTATAAATAATAATTATGATAAAAATGATCATTTCTGATCATTTTTGTCATGATTGCGCAATAATTACGCAACTTCCGGTCATAACAGGAAGAAGGTCGGTCATAACAGGAAGAAGGTCTCCAGTCACCGGAGGCCAGCCATCTTAGGTCATAGTTACGGCTGCAGGCAGCCAGGTTTGGAAGACTGGTGACCAGGATGGCTTCATATGGATTAATTACGAGCTGGAAACGTCTCTGTGAACTTTGTGGATGTCTCAGGCAGCTGCAGATTTATCGCCGATGGTGCCAGGCCGCCGCGAGAACACCTCCGGCCTGGCTAGCTCCAGAAGCTAACAAGGGAGCTAACACGGGACGCAGCAGCGGCTTTGACCACCTCCAAGTAAGAAATTATATTTTTATTTAATTTATATTTTTATTACTGTACTGTATTAATTAATTACACTGTGTTAGGTGTGTTAGGATAGGCGAAGTACGTACTGTACAGTACTTGGTACCACAAAAAAAAAAAAAAAATACAGGACATCCCCGAGTGACGAGGGTACGGAAGGTCTGACCTGCGAACAGATCGACCTGCGAACCGTTCTTAGGTCCCAAACTCGTTCGTAAATCGGGGGTTTGCTGTATATGTAGATACTTTCATCTAGTCCAGAAAATACTGTTAGTTATTTTTATTATTTTTTATTATTATTAAAATTATTATTAAAATTAATATTACTTGTTTTTTTCTGGAAGTGATATTGGTAACAGGAAGACTATTTATCCTATGATTTATTGAATGGATAAGGGGTATGATAATATAAGTTAAACTTCATCATACTCCTTTTCAGACACACAGTCACCATTAGAGGAAAGGAAAAGAAAAAAATGTATATTAGCATATAAAAATTGGGTATGTTTATTTGATATTTAAGATTGTATATATACTTGGAAACATGAAAGTCTTCAGTATTATGTTTTGTGGTGAAATGTCTGTCTGAAATAAAATTTATCATCAAAATAAACAATTTATGTCCAAGTACTGAACCTTGTGGTACTCCACATGAAGTTCTGCATAAATTAGAGCTTACATCATCTATCTCTACAAAGTGTTTTCTATCCCTCAAATAACTGCTTATCCACTGCAAAGCAAGACCTCTAATACCATATTGATTCAATTTATCAAGTAGAATGGTGTGATCAGTAGTGTCAAATGCTTTTTTTAAATCCACAAATATACAATGTTGTTTTTGATAAACCGCTGTAGTAATTTGTTCTATCAACTCCATGAGAGCCAAGGATGTTGAACTATTTGATCTAAAACAATACAGTATTGATTACTCCAAATTTTATGTTTGTCAAGAAATGTATCTAATCTGGTCACAAACAATCTTTCGAGAATTTTTGAAAATTGTGGCAATAAAGATATAGGTCTATAATTACTAAATACACATTTGTCACCATTTTTAAAAAGAGGAACTACTTTAGCTATTTTCATTCTGTCAGGGAATATTCCTTTAAAAATGACGAATTACAGATGTATGGCTCAATCACATGACCCATTATTTCCTTTACAACCACCGTATCCATATCTTTACAATCCTTTGATCTCTTGTCAGCAAATGTATTAACTACCTTCATTATTTCCTCCTTATCCGTTCCACCCAGAAACATACTTTTTACGCAACCATTTCTTACATAACTCACATTTTTTTTCCACTATAGGAATCAAAGCTGCAAGGCTAGACCCAACATTTACAAAATAATTATTAAATCCATTAACGATTTCATTATCATCATGGATTTCCACATTATTTTCCACAAAATGTTGTGAAAGTCCCGTTCTAACCTTATGCTTTTTCAAAACATTATTCATTACTAGAAAGTTCATACTCAATAATCCAGGTATCAAATCTGATAAATCTCAATCTGGTCATCTGGACAGTTTCTTTTAGTCGAAACGTTTCACCCTCAGTCCAGAGGGCTTCCTCAGTCAGAGTTCCAGCATACCGATCCTCCCCCACCAAGTTGCAAACAACTTGCAAACTGGTTGGTCCACATAAGTTGTTTGCAACTTGGTGGGGGAGGATCGGTATGCTGGAACTCTGACTGAGGAAGCCCTCTGGACTGAGGGTGAAACGTTTCGACTAAAAGAAACTGTCCAGATGACCAGATTGAGATTTATCAGATTATTCATTACTCTCCATGTTGTACGCACTCGGAAAGCCCACTGCATGGCAGGTGATCCCACACACCCACTACACAGCCGCTTTAGACTGCTGCCATCAGGGAGGAGACTGAGGAGTCTCCAGGCTCGAACCAGCAGACTGAGAGACAGCTCTGTTCATCAGGCAGTCAGAATGCTAAACACTCTGCCTGCTCTGCCTCCCCTCCCATTTGAACTGCCTTAACACAAAAAACTTTCTCACACATTATCACTCAACACAAAGATTTTAACACTGGACTCTGTGTCATCAAACGGGTTATTCACTAAACTCTCGGTCATGTGCTCATTCAGTTTGCACTACTTCTCATATTTGCACTAATGTTTGTATTACATTACTGCCTATAGTCATACTACTGTTTACATTCACTGTTTACATTTATTAATACTGTTTACATTTATTACTACTGCTTTACATTTATTATTACTGTTTACATTTACACTACTTTTATCTACACTACTGCAGATACATATACAGCATTCTCTGACTAGCCTTATCTAAGGATGCCAAATGTGCCTTATGTGCCTTACTTCATATGCCACTTTGCCTATATACCAACATCAACTACCTCATACATATACATGTACTGTGTACATTAACTCATATGCTGCTGTGCCACTCTTTGCAAATGTCAACGCTAGAAACTTCAGTTTATTTTATAGATATACGTTTTATACTTTTTATACTACTATGCAAAAACTCAGGACAGTATTACACTTTTATTATTTCATTTTATGCTTATGTTCATTGGGTGTTTGGTGTTTTAGGGGTGTTTGGTGTTTCAGTGTTGGTGTAAATTTTCATACTTTTATACTATTATGAAAAAACTCAGGACAGTGTTACACTTTTTTTACTATTTTATGCTTATGTTTATTAAATGTTTTAGTGTTTAGTGTTTAGATGGTTACTGTTGCACCGAGGGACTGAGAGAAACGCAATTTCGGCCCTGTGTATGTCCTGTACATATTGCAGTTCTGACAATAAAGTTGACTTTGACTTTTGACTTTGACTTTGATATCACCACTACATTTTTGTAATAATTCACTATAGTATTCCCTCTTGTGTTTTCTTATAATCCCAACTAATTTCTTTTTGTACTTTTTATATTTATCTTCAGCCTCTTGAGTTCTGGATTTAAAAAAAACATGAATACAGATTTTTTTTTTACATGCATTTCTTAATCCTTTGGTCATCCATGGGTGATCTACTGTATTTTTCTTTATATAATTTTTTGCACACAATTTTTTATACAAGACCTCCAGAATCATCATAAACTTATCATAAGATTTGTTCACATCATCTTCATACACATCTTCCCATTTTTGTTTCTCCAAATCATCTTTTAATTTGTCTAATGTTTTTTTGATGTGTTCATTATTTTGTTCTTTCTTGTAATTGTTTTGATTATACCATCATCATTCTTATAAATAGTGAAGATTGGTAAGTGATCACTAAGATCAGTCTTCAAAATACCCCTTAGCACATCACTATCTGTTACATTTGTGAAAATATTATCAATTATTGTAGCACTTTGAGTTGTGATTCTTGTAGGATTTGAAATTAACGGATAAAGATTTAAACTATACATTGAATTTATGAATGTACTGATGTTATTTGAATCAGTGATATTTCCGAAATCAATATTGAAATCTTCACACAAAAACCTTTTTTATTTTTACTCTTTTCTAGTAACTCCAATATTTTATCAGTTAATAACTCAATCTTTGAGCATGGAGATCGATATACACAACTTATTATAAATAAAATAAAAAATAAACACTGCAAAATATCACATTGTGCTGATGCTGATCTGTTTTCTTGTTGCTGTGTTCATCTGTGTTCATCTGTGACCATCTGCTCATACAAACTCATGTTCGTGCTGCTGTTTATTTCCACTATATTAGGCTTAGTGTATTACTAGTTGATGTTTTTCTTAGTTAATTCTAGATGTTATTACTGTTTTTCTCTTGCATTTGTTGTTGGATGTAACTGGGACCCCGTGTACATAATCTCGTTTTCATCACATGTACCACATGCGGTGCAAATGACAATAAAGACTCTCTGACTCTCTGACTCTCTGACTTATTATGATGTTTTTTCATTATTTTTTTTATTATTTCTATTGTTATCATTTCCAACATATTTTCAACAATTATTGACATTTCGCTAATCAATTTACATTTTATTTCATTGTTTATAAATATAACCACTCCCCCACCTCTCATTTTTCTGTTCATATGATGTAACTCATACCCTTCAATGTAAGCATTATCTATATTTCCTTCATTTAACCATGTCTCAGATAGTGCTATTATTTTAAAAGTTTTATTTAATCCTTTTAAATAATCTGATATGTTGGATATGTTTGCATTTAAACTTCTACAATTTAAATGGACAATAGAAATACCTTCATTAGTTGTGTTTATATCATTAAACTGTTCATCATTATAATAGTTACTGTCTTTTTTAACTGGAATTTTTTTTCTATCTATTACCTCTTCAACATTGAATTCTGATTTATCGTACGTCATTATAATTCAGTGTATTTGTCCATCAGACTATTTCTTTATCAACTTTTATGTATAATATATTACATAATCTATAATTATTTATATTCTAGATTTATCTAAATTTTTCCAGATCCTTCATTTCTTTTATTATTTTTGCTTGTGAACCATCTTGTGCTTTTATCCAGATTTTTCCATTTCTTGTCCATGTCGAAAAAAACAAAAATTTAATAACCGTGTTTCACGTACAAGATTTCCATTTCTTTTTGTTAAATGTTCATTTATGTAAACTTTTGTTCCCTTCAGTTTTTTTGCTTGCATAATTACTTTATTTCTTAATTTTCTGCTAATGAATCTCAGAACAATAACCGGTTCTATGAGGTGCAGAGGTGGAAATGAGCTGCTACTGAAAACTCTAAAACTTGTACGTGAGTATTATGATAAAGCTTTGGTAAGTCCATATTTATTTAAATAAAACTATATAATTAAATGTAAGATCATTTTAAAAAGTATTAAAATTTAATAACCCATCATTTTTTCCCCACTATTTCAACAAACTGGACGGGAAAACGTCAGAGAGCCTTGAATTATTTATCGCAGAGTATTTTGAAAAGTTTGTCATGAGTAACCCCAATGCTACATCCGGTGCGGCTAGCGAGTCGACTAACGCTAGCGAGCCGAAGCCCAATGCTAAGCGGTACCGACAGAGTAGCTCTGATAGCGCTTCGGAACAGTCGGTGGATAGTTCAGGCTTCATGGTAATTCTGGAGTCAATTGATCAAAAGTTGTCTAGCTTGGACGCCCGGCTAGCGTTAGTAGAGGTGTTGCAGAAGGAATTTCAGAGTTTGAGGCAGTCATTGGAGTTTACACAGGAGCAGGTAGCATCTCTTGCTAATGAAAACATTGAGCTAAAGGGGACAGTTAGACAACTTACAGATCAGATGTCGCAGCTTTCCGGCGATAATAAAAAATTAAAGAGTCAGTATTAGACATCCAAGCCAGAAGTATGCGGGACATTGTTGTTTTCTCTGGGATTCCAGAGGGAGCGGAGGAGAATCCGGAGGCCTCGGTTCGGGCCTTCTTTCAAAACCAGCTAAAGTTGCCGAGTGAAACGGTTAATGCCATTACTTTTCATTGAGTTCACCGCCTTGGTGCTAAACGAACTGGGAATAGTAGACTGCACCCAATAATGGCTAAATTCAAACATTATAAACAAAAAGAACAGGTTAAAAGCCGAGGTAGGGAACTGCGTAACACACACTTTAGCATGAATGATCAATTCCCTGCAGAAATTCTGAGTAGAAGGTGAGTTTTGTTCCCGATCAGAAAGAAAAATATAAGCGAAAGGAGAAGAGCTAACATCTCTATGGATAAACTTTACATCAACGGTCAGTTGTTTAGAGATCCAGAAGCTACGCCTTGGCTTTATTAGCCATACCATCAAGGTAAGAACTATATCGGTTGCTAATATTAATTAATATTATTAAATATAGTATTTATTAATATTACTTACCAGATATATTTAATTTTTTCAGCACAGCTCGGTGGTGGGACACACACAGATCGTGGTGGTACACAAAGTGGGATGGCACTTGATGTGGTAAGAGGGTTCTTTTGTATTTTTTTTATCTGAATTATGTTTTCATGTATATCATTTCTCTTTGTTTCTTTCTAGGGCGGCCGTGGTGTAGTGGTAATGGCAGTCGACCCCTGATCGGAAGGTTGGAGGTTCGAATCCTGCATCCGCCCACCATGTGTCGTTGTGTCCCTGGGCAAGACACTTAACCCCGAGTTGCTCCCGGTAGGTCTGGATGGTGCCTTGCAAGGCAGGCTACCACTACCGGTGTATATATGTCTGAATGAATGGGTGGATGGCTGGTATTGTAAAGCGCTTTGGAGCTTCTCACAGGGGGCTAGAAAGCACTATATAAATAAGCTCCATTTACCATTTACCATTTGTCTATATTTTTCTAACTTAACAATTATCAGCGCACAAGCACATGGGTTCACATACATCTTTATATATCCATGCAATTACTTCATAAATGAAAACTTCCCTGATTCATTTTTAAAAACAGCACTTAGTCTATTTAAAAATAATTAATCATTAAAGGGATATGTATTTGTCTGGATCTATTATTATCTTTTATATTAGTGACATTGGGTGTGGTTTAGCTATATTATTATTAGCACAGGTATGGGTACCTTAGGGTTTGTCACATGGAACATTAATGGAGCCGGTAGCCAAAGTAAAAAATATAGAATTTTTAACCAGATTAAAAGACTAAAGGCAGATGTTGTATTACTCCAAGAAATTCATAAATTGGCCTCAACTGTGGATGAGCTAAAGTCTTCTGAGTTTCCTAATGTATTCTCAGCCTGTTATAATTCAAGACAAAGAGGGGTAGCAATTTTAATACATAAAAATGTCAACTTCACAGTATTAGATCAGGTTATGTCAGGTTTTGGAGGCATGACAGAACCCAAGTGCAGACAAGAAACTCTCACAGGGAGTCAGGAGTATCAAGAAGGAGTATTTAATGACAAAACTTGTAAGGCAGTCTGTGTAACAAAAACACTTACATGGGAGTTGAATCAGAGACCAGAGAACACGAGGGATACCAAACGATGCGGCTGCACTTACTGAGACACAGAACAGGGCTTATATACACACACTCACAGACAAGACAAAATCACAAACACCTGGGGACAATTAACTAGACACACAGAGCAGGACTGGGAAGACTAAACCTAAAACATGAAGTAAACTAGGAAGACTGGACCTGGAGGTTTACAACTACAACTAAGATACAGAACGGTTAAACTAATAGTAAATAAACACAGAGACTAAATAGACAAGAACTGGAGGTTAACCTAAACACAGAACAAGACTAAAACTAGAAGCTAAAACTAAAGGTTTAACTAAAAGCAAATACTGGGAAACTACCTGAAACATGAAACATGAAGTACACTAGGATGACTAGAGGATACAACTAAGAGTAGTAAAATCAGGAGGGAAACTAATAAATCACAAGGGGAACAAAATCACAAGGGGAACAGACAGGAACAACAAATGTCCACTAGATGGTGCCATGGTTCCATCGCCATGGTTCCATCCTCACAGTACCCCCCTCTCAAGGACACCCCCAGGTGTCCAAGAAACAACACCCAAAAAACCAGGGCGGACGGAGGGAGGCAACAGCAAGGAAGGAGGGCACGAGGAAGACAAGGGACACACGGACGACACAAGGACAAGGGGCAAACAAAACCAAAAAAAACGATAGGGCCATCAGGTAGGAGCCGGTCGGGCGGTCGACCGGGAGGTCGCCCATCAGGCAGGAGCCGGTCGGGCGGTCGACCGCGAGGTCGCCCATCAGGCAGGAGCCGGTCGGGCGGTCGACCGCGAGGTCGCCCATCAGGCAGGAGCCGGTCGGGCGGTCGACCGCGAGGTCGCCCATCAGGCAGGAGCCGGTCGGGCGGTCGACCGCGAGGTCGCCCATCAGGCAGGAGCCGGTCGGGCGGTCGACCGCGAGGTCGCCCATCAGGCAGGAGCCGGTCGGGCGGTCGACCGGGATGGCTCGAGATGGCCGCCGGTTGCGGCAAGACGTCCTTGACGACATCGAGCGTCGCGACATCTCCGATGTCGTCGAGTGCGACATCCCCGATGTCGAGCGGTGCGACATCCCCGATGTCGAGCGGTGCGACATCCCCGATGTCGAGCGGTGCGACATCCCCGATGTCGAGCGGTGCGACATCCCCGATGTCGAGCGTGCGAGACGTCGAGCGTGGCGACATCCCCGATGTCGAGCGTCGAGACGTCGAGCGTGGCGACATCCCCGATGTCGAGCGTCGAGACGTCGAGCGTGGCGACATCCCCGATGTCGAGCGTCGAGACGTCGAGCGTGGCGACATCCCCGATGTCGAGCGTCGAGACGTCGAGCGTGGCGACATCCCCGATGTCGAGCGTCGAGACGTCGAGCGTGGCGACATCCCCGATGTCGAGCGTGGCGACATCCCCGATGTCGAGCGTCGAGACGTCGAGCGTGGCGACATCCCCGATGTCGAGCGTCGAGACGTCGAGCGTGGCGACATCCCCGATGTCGAGCGTCGAGACGTCGAGCGTGGCGACATCCCCGATGTCGAGCGTCGAGACGTCGAGCGTGGCGACATCCCCGATGTCGAGCGTGGCGACATCCCCGATGTCGAGCGTCGAGACGTCGAGCGTGGCGACATCCCCGATGTCGAGCGTCGAGACGTCGAGCGTGGCGACATCCCCGATGTCGAGCGTCGAGACGTCGAGCGTGGCGACATCCCCGATGTCGAGCGTCGAGACGTCGAGCGTGGCGACATCCCCGATGTCGAGCGTCGAGACGTCGAGCGTGGCGACATCCCCGATGTCGAGCGTCGAGACGTCGAGCGTGGCGACATCCCCGATGTCGAGCGTCGAGACGTCGAGCGTGGCGACATCCCCGATGTCGAGCGTCGAGACGTCGAGCGTGGCGACATCCCCGATGTCGAGCGTCGAGACGTCGAGCGTGGCGACATCCCCGATGTCGAGCGTCGAGACGTCGAGCGTGGCGACATCCCCGATGTCGAGCGTCGAGACGTCGAGCGTGGCGACATCCCCGATGTCGAGCGTGGCGACATCCCCGATGTCGAGTGCAGAGTCGTCGAGCAACGAGGCGTCTGCGACGGTAGGACCCTCAGGAGACGTCGAGAGACCCTCAGGAGACGTCGTCGAGAGACCCTCTGGAGACGGCGTCGAGAGACCCTCTGGAGACGGCGTCGAGAGACCCTCTGGAGACGGCGTCGAGAGACCCTCTGGAGACGGCGTCGAGAGACCCTCTGGAGGCGGCGTCGAGAGACCCTCTGGAGGCGAGAGACCCTCTGGAGGCGAGAGACCCTCTGGAGGCGAGAGACCCTCTGGAGGCGAGAGACCCTCTGGAGGCGAGAGACCCTCTGGAGGCGAGACCTCTTGGAAGGTGTCCACCAGGACCCTCTCGGCACAGGAAACTGGAGGGGGTCCCTCCTGGGACCCTTTGAGACCCTCAGAAGACGTGGAGGCGTCGGGACCCTCCGAAGACGTGGAGGCGTCGGGACCCTCCGAAGACGTGGAGGCGTCGGGACCCCCCGAAGACGTGGAGGCGTCGGGACCCCCCGAAGACGTGGAGGCGTCGGGACCCCCCGAAGACGTGGAGGCGTCGGGACCCCCCGAAGACGTGGAGGCGTCGGGACCCCCCGAAGACGTGGAGGCGTCGGGACCCCCCGAAGACGTGGAGGCGTCGGGACCCCCCGAAGACGTGGAGGCGTCGGGACCCCCCGAAGACGTGGAGGCGTCGGGACCCCCCGAAGACGTGGAGGCGTCGGGACCCCCCGAAGACGTGGGCAGGACGGTAGCGCCCTCTGGAGCCGGTGGTTCTGGAGCTGAGCCAGGACCAGGAGACGAGACTGCGAGCGATGAGACCACCGTCGAGTCTGCAGACGAGGAGACCACCGTCGAGTCTGCAGGCGAGGAGACCACCGTCGAGTCTGCAGGCGAGGAGACCACCGTCGAGTCTGCAGGCGACAGTCTGGGTGCCGGCGTGGAAGCCGGTTCTGGAGGTACAGCACCATCCATAGCAGTTGGGGAAAGGTTGCCCGCTGTGGAAGCTGGAGACACTGAGGGAACTATGGAGACTACACCCTCTGTAGACACTGGAGCCGCAGGCTCAAGACCGGCTACAGGCTCAGGACCGGCTGTGGACGAATCAGCCACGTGGACCGAGGCTGGGTCAGCAGGACCTCTCTGGCGGCGGCGGCGGCGGCGTGCAGACAGTGAGGGTGAAGCAGAGCAGGCAGGTGAAGGTAAACATGCTGGAACAGAGTCCACAGTGTCTGACTGGTTGAGGTGGTCTAAGGGGGTGAGATGTTCTAAGGGGTTATAAGGGGTTGGTGTAGGAGGACCGACAGCACCAGAATGGACGAGCGGCCTCAACCACTCCATGACTTCCAGCACTGCGTCCAGGACCTCCCCCATACCAGGGGTACCACACAGTTCAGGTAGACTGATAAATACATTAAACAGTCTTTTTGTGACAACCCACCTCTCCCACAGGGTGTAGGAGCTTGAGTCCAAAAACCATCGGACCGGTTCACAGAGCTGCTGAAACTCCTCCTCAGACAGCCTGGAGAGGAAGCACTCGTCTGCTGGGTTCAAACTTGGCAGCCGCATACTGTCAGGTTTTGGAGGCATGACAGAACCCAAGTGCAGACAAGAAACTCTCACAGGGAGTCAGGAGTATCAAGAAGGAGTATTTAATGACAAAACTTGTAAGGCAGTCTGTGTAACAAAAACACTTACATGGGAGTTGAATCAGAGACCAGAGAACACGAGGGATACCAAACGATGCGGCTGCACTTACTGAGACACAGAACAGGGCTTATATACACACACTCACAGACAAGACAAAATCACAAACACCTGGGGACAATTAACTAGACACACAGAGCAGGACTGGGAAGACTAAACCTAAAACATGAAGTAAACTAGGAAGACTGGACCTGGAGGTTTACAACTACAACTAAGATACAGAACGGTTAAACTAATAGTAAATAAACACAGAGACTAAATAGACAAGAACTGGAGGTTAACCTAAACACAGAACAAGACTAAAACTAGAAGCTAAAACTAAAGGTTTAACTAAAAGCAAATACTGGGAAACTACCTGAAACATGAAACATGAAGTACACTAGGATGACTAGAGGATACAACTAAGAGTAGTAAAATCAGGAGGGAAACTAATAAATCACAAGGGGAACAAAATCACAAGGGGAACAGACAGGAACAACAAATGTCCACTAGATGGTGCCATGGTTCCATCGCCATGGTTCCATCCTCACAACAGGCAGTTCACACTCACAGGACAAACGGAGATTTCACTTAAAGTTTAAAAACTCATTTGAAGCCATCTAAACTGTCTAATCATACAGTTTTGTCTCTGACAAGAACGTGGTTCGAGCGGTTATCACGAACAAACTAGAAACTAACTCTAAAAGGTTGTTTTATTTTAAATACTGAATAGAAAAAATCAGTCGCCTCGTGATAACATTGAGACTTGAAGCTGCCCCCTGTTGGTTAAAAGACGTTAACAGATGAGTTTTCTCATAAAACATCATAAAAAGTCAGCATTTTTATGGTGAATTACCAGCTTTGAATTTGTTTTGTACACAAACAAAAACTCCTGTTTATTCTAAATACAAATTTTAGAATAACAGAGGTACAGACAAACAATTTATGCTCATTTTAAATACTGAAGAGATTTAAAAATGACATTCAAAAAAGCATCTTTTATTTGATTTTCAAATTAAATTAAATAAAAAAATGATGGAGAACAGAGCATTTCCACATTAAGCTCTTCACATCTCTGCATTTTAAACAGAGTTGGTGTGCACAACTGTACACTTTTAGTTAAAAATGGCAATTTTTAACGTTTTTCTGTGTACAACTAATGACTCCAGTTTATTTTAAATAAAAAGTTTAAAATAACAAACAAAATTACATTTTTCACTCCAGATAACTGCAAAAAAAAAAAACTCAAACGGTTTTACTGAAACTGAAATACATTCTCTTGGAGCAAAATAAAACAAAATCTGCTAACATTTTAGTGTGAACATTGCATTTATTTGAAATCTTTAAGAAGGCGTTTGAGTGAAAGACAGAAAACATTAAACGTGGTTTAATAGTAATTGTTTTAAAAGATAGGTCTATTAAACTGCAGGGTTCTTCTGCAGCGAGGTCTCCTTATGCTGCAAAACGTGACGTAGTCGTTCTAACTAGCAGTGGGAACATCTAACTTGTTTAATCTGAAGAGTTTCCACTCGATAGAATATGATGAGAGTCAGAAGATGAAGCACAATAAAGTTTGAGCCAACGTGTCCCTGAAACTACGACGTCCTAAAACAACCCCCACCCCAGTGCTGCATGTTTTGTTTTTTAATTCATTTATTCAAAATAAAACAAATTCATCAGAAAAAATGCACTGAATGAAAAGGTGCAGAAAGAAGAAAATAGTCTTATAATATCTGCCCCTTATTTAAAAAAAATACTAAATAACTACAAACAAACAACCATCCCTTGAACAATGTCCAAACTGAAAAAAAAAAACTTAGGTATCCTTCACCTGCACTATACCATTCCCAACAACTTTAATCATCATTTAAAACATATAAATTGTTTTAGAAATATTTATGATGATATCAAGTCAACTTCATAATCCTGTTCCCTGAATTACAACTCAGCTCCTTCACACTAGTTCTAAATGAAGGTTTTACAAACATTTACATTCTCTTCAGGTTATAATGACTATTTTTTAACACATTTTAATTGAATATTTGGGAGTAATATTTTTATGAGTTTTATACATGACTTGTAAAATACTATGTTCAACCAAATCATAAAATTTTAATAATTTCAACAGATGAAATAATATATTTGTTGGGTGACCATAACACTTCCTACTAATAATTCTTATAGCTCTTTTTTGTAAAATAAAAATAGGGTTAGTAATTGTTTTGCATGCTTTTCCCCAAACATCAATTCAATAGATTAAATATGGAACAATCATTGCATTACGTTCGGAATCAGTCAATCCCCCATTGCACGGCTACAGCTGGTCCAAAATGTGGCAGCCCGATTCTTAACTGGTACAGGCCATAGAGAGCACATCACACCAGTTTTGGCCTCCATGCACTGAATACCCATTCACCTTCGGATCCAGTTAAAAATACTCATGTATGTTTTTAAATCTCTGAACAGTTCCGCTCCACCCTATCTCACTGATCTTCTGCAGCCTTATGTCTCTCTGAGGTCAGCAGACCAGATGCTTCTCTCAATCCCAGAACTCGCCGTAAGCTCAAAGGTGACAGGGCTTTCTCTGTTGCAGGTCCATGACTATGGAATGAGTTGCACTGTGTCAGGCAGGCTCCCACTCTCACAGTCTTTAAGTCTCGTTTGAAAACCCACTT
Source organism: Garcialebias charrua (assembly GCA_038048925.1). Taxonomy (NCBI): domain Eukaryota; kingdom Metazoa; phylum Chordata; class Actinopteri; order Cyprinodontiformes; family Rivulidae; genus Garcialebias; species Garcialebias charrua. The sequence goes on along the minus strand of JBBPBX010026542.1, from coordinate 9,597 downwards.
CTATTCTCTTGCCTTTAACACGGGGTGATTTGTTTTGATCCTCTCTGTACTATACATTGTTCGCCATTTTAGTTAGTTTCTGTTGCTATTTGTATCTATAATTTTATTTTTTGTTTTCCTGTCTGCTGTGCTTGTTTGTTTCTATTGTACAGCACTTTGGTTGGCCTTGTGTCTGTTTAAGTTCTCTATAAATAATTTGTATGGTATGGTATTATACAATATATTCAAAACTTAGTCATTCAAAAACTCTTTTACTTTATACAGTAATGTAATTGATTATGTTATTTTTATTCTTAAGTAATTTACAGAGATTTCCATGTCAGCTTCTCATCAATAACGACACCCAAAAGTTTTAATTAACTATGAATTTCAATACTGTAAATTTTAGTTGTTTAAAGTTAAAACTATTAATATTGACACAGTTGAGAATTTTATGGCAAGAAAGTTCATGCTCAATAATCCAGGTACCAAATCCAATAATTCTCAGTCGGGTCATCTGGACAGTTTCTTTTTTATAGAAACTGGATGGAGGGTGAAACGTTTCTATAAAAAAGAAACTGTCCAGATGACCCGACTGAGAATTATTGGGTTGAGAATTTTATGTTTATTTGATGGTGATTTCCATTTTTTTTGGAGGCTAAATACAAATAAAAGGTGAACATTACTTTATTTGTATAGTTTATAGTTTTTTTAGGCTTTTATATGGTTTATATCGATATTGAATTATATTGTTATCGACCGAAATTAAGACATATATTGTGATAAAAATTTTGGCCATATCGTCCAGCCCTGATATACTGTATATACATATACATATACAGTGTATATATAACTATATAAAACTACGCAGAAGTAATCCAACATTACTCCATTGGTACATTCTAGAGTTGTAAACCCAGACCCAAAGTCATTCATCTCCAACAACACACTCATATACACATTTACACACCCATACACACAATTCCAACCACCTCACCAATACATCCTAACTTATCCCCATTATACACCCATACAGAACACATAACCACACTCATTGTAGGGATGGCTCCCTCTGTTGGCCCTGTCTCATCCCTACACGTCCTCTCTCCCCTGTCAGAACGTTCTACAGGTGTTTTGTGTTTAGTTAATGAGTTTTGGGCTGTATTTAAGTTAGCGTTCAGGTCTTTGTATTTGTGGGGTCATTGTCTGAGTTTTCCCTCATGTCTGATGAAGCCTTGAGTTCTGTAAGTAGCTGCCCCGTCAGCATTTTGATTTCTTTATTAAAATATTTATTATTTTAATCTCTGCGTTTCTGAGTCCTGTCTTCCTGCACTCTGGGTTCTGCTCGCTTCACCGGACCTGATACTTGACATTATGACCCCACCATCACAATGACGCAAACCCTGCAGGCAGAACATTGGATCCGCTCAGCGACTGACAGACGCGGCCCCAGGTCTGGACGAGCCGACCGTCATCCACGTGTGCGGCTTCCATACTGAAGTCGTCCGGAGGGACCACAGCCCTGAGATGGAGTTTCTCTCTTCGCCGCTTCTGGTGGAGGAGGAAGAAAGGAGATTCGGAGGCGGCTACGCAACCTTCTGGCCAGCCTCTCCTTTTACTCCAAAACTCAGATCAATGTGGACCGACTCAGATGAAGATTCTGAAACAGAGGAATTCTGGACAGGTCCGGCTCTCGTTCCACATCGCCGCTGGAGAAAGCACCGGACAAGACGAGTGGACATTTCCGGGTCCCAGCCCCGACCTCCTTCAAACTCTCTTCGCCGGCTTTCAGAGAAGCCAGGGAGAATTTCAAAGGGGAGGGCAAACAAGCACTGGCCCTTTTGCCGGACTGGCAGACGAGGGGTCTGACGGGGCTCAGGTGAGACTTTTGCTGGAGGAGGAAGCTGTGCGCACCGGCGTGCCTGACGTAAAGGGGGAGGAAGTCAGCTCCAGTGCTTTGTGGGACAAATTGATTGCTACAGAGGAAACGATTTCCTCATTCACTGGGGCTGACAGCAACGACTGCTTGCCGGGGGCATGGCAGGTGTTCAAGCAAGCGTGGACAGAGAGGTGCGTGCTACGGTCATTGTTGCTCACTCGTGATCAGCAAGGTTCACCTTCCAGCTCACCACCAGCTGATGACAGCTCCCCATCTTCATCAGCTTCAACTCTGAGCTCACCAACAGCTTCAACCCTTAGCTCTCTAGAAGATACAACTCTCAGCTCACCTTCAGCTGCAACTCTCTCCTCACCTTCAGCTGCAACTCTCTCCTCACCTTCAGTTGCAACTTTCAGCTCACCTTCAGTTGCATCTCTCAGCTCACCTTCAGCTGCACCAAGACTGGTTCCCATGTCAGCTGCACCAAGTCTGGTTCCCATGTCAGTTGCACCAGGTCTGGTTCCCATGTCAGCTGCACCAAGTCTGGTTCCCATGTCAGCTGCACCAAGTCTGGTTCCCATGTCAGTTGTACCAATACTGGCCCCTCTGGTACCAGCACCAAGACTGGCCTATCCGGTGCCAGCACCAAGACTGGCCCCTCCAGTGCCAGTAACAAGACTGGCCCCTCCAATGCCAGCACCAAGACTGGCCCCTCCTATGCCAGCACCAAGACTGGCCCCTCCTGTGCCAGCACCAAGACTGGCTCCTCCGGTGCCAGCACCATTACTGGCTCCTCCTGTGCCAGCACAAAGACTTACTCCCATACAAGCGCCCGGGAGATTTCTTGTAACAGCACCCAGGTAGGTTCCAGTTCCTGCTACGTTGGGTCCCGTACCTGCCGCCGACCAACCAGGTCCATCCGGAGCAGTCTCTCTTTTTCTCTTTTCCACAGACACTGCTTCCAAAGAGGTCCTGGGTACAGAGGTCCACACCTCAACGCTTTCTGATAGTCCTCGCTCAGCCGACACCTCAAGCTTTCTGGTGGTCCTTGCTCAGCCGACGTTTTCTGGTGGTCCTCGCTCAGCAGACGCCTCAATGCTTTCTGGTGGTCCTCACTCATCCGACGCCTCAATGCTTTCTGGTGGTCCTCGTTCAGCCGACGCCTTGATGCTTTCTGATGGTCCTCGCTCAGCCGACGCCGCAACGTCTACAGATGGTCCTCGCTCAGCCGACGCCGCAACGTTTACAGGTGGTCTTTGCTCAGCCGACGCCGCAACGTCTACAGGTGGTCTTCACTCAGCTGGCTCCTCGCCCGACTCACCGACCGCGGAGAACACCTCAACTGCTCAACTCGCCGACGACAGAGAACGACGCATTGCTCGACTCGCCGTCGGCAGAGAACGACTCTTCACTCGACTCGCCGATGGCTGTGAACGTATCCATTGCCCGACCTGCCGATGGCAGAGAACGACTCAACCGCTCGACTCGCTGAAGGTAGAAAACATCTCATCCTTTGTTGCAGAGGCTCCACAACTCCTCTCATCGCCTGTTGTAGAGGTTCCACAACTCCTCTCATCGCCTGCTGCAGAGGCTCCACAACTCCTCTCATCGCCTGCTACAGAGGCTCCACAACTCCTCTCATCGCCTGCTACAGAGGCTCCACAACTCCGCTCATTGCCTGCTGCAGAGGCTTCACAACTCCTCATTGTCTGCAGCAGAGGCTCCACAACACCTCTCATCACCTACGGCAGAGGCTCCTCGGCCCGTCTCATCTCCATGTTGCCTTGCTACAATAGAGGTCCTTGCATCTTTGGGGGTCCTGACTACAACTGCGGTTCTCAAGTCTCCGGGGGTCCTCTCCTCTTCTGATGATGGACGGCCACCCTAACCCCCCAGACCCTTGTTGATGTTTTCCTTTGTGCCCGCCGTCCTGGCAGTGTCCTTCCTCCGACCGCCCTTGTTCTTTGGGGGGCATTCATTTGGCCACCATGGGACGTCCGTGGGGGGGGCACTGTAGGGATGGCTCCCTCTGTTGGCCCTGTCTCATCCCTACACCTCCTCTCTCCCCTGTCAGAACGTTCTACAGGTATTTTTTGTTTAGTTAATGGGTTTTGGGCTGTATTTAAGTTAGCGTTCAGGTATTTGTATTTGTGGGGTCATTGTCTGAGTTTTCCCTCGTGTCTGATGAAGCCTTGAGTTCTGCAAGTAGCTGCCCTGTCAGCATTTTGATTTCTTTATTAAAATATTTATTATTTTAATCTCTGCGTTTCTGAGTCCTGTCTGTCTGCACTCTGGGTTCTGCTCGCTTCACCGGACCTGATCCTTGACACTCATATGTGCAATCTTATTTACAATGTTAGAGACACCCATTCAGGTTCACCTCAAATGATCATCCCTATACTTGTTGAAGATCATCAGTCTGAACCTTTTCTTGAACAAACTCATGGTTGGACATTGCTTCAGTTCTTGGCTGAGTTTATTCCAAACCCTTACACCACTGACTGAAGTGCACATTCTTTTCATGGTTGTTCGAACACTCCTGGTTCTGAAGTTAACGTTTCACAACCCCTCTCTCTATCAGTGAAGAGTTTCTGTATATTATCAGGTAGTTGTTTATTTTTGGCTTTATACATCAGCTGAGCTGTATGAAATTCTACTAGAGCTGGAAGTTTTAATAAGCAGGAGTTTATAAATTACTCATTAGTGTGGTCCTGGAAACCTGCCTTATGAACCATTCTGATGGCTCTGATCTGGAGTGTGCACAACGGTCGGAGTGAGAATTTGTAGGTGTTCCCCAAACTTCCACACAATAATTCAAATATGGCAAGTTAAGTGAGCAATATACAACATGTAATCATTACATTGAATAATACAATCATTTATTGAATAATAAAGCATTACATTGTACAGTAATGCTTTATTATTCAATAAATATCTAGCTTTACTAAGGACTGAGATACTTATTGATACTTTAGCTTGAACATATTGAAAGTGAGGTTCCCTTATCAGTCAGTACACTCAGTGCGACACATTAGCTATGGGAATTGCGTTGCCGCGCGGTTCATCCAAAGTAATACATTCACGCCTTTACGGCAGGTGGGTGTCAGCGTCACCACAGAGGCCCTGCCCTCTTGGTATAAGTACTTAGGTGTACGGTACACATGAACGATAACCTCAGCTGGAGCAACAGCACCACCAGCCTGATAACGAAAGTTCATCAGAGACTCTACTTCCTCAGACGGCTGAGATGAGCTGGTCTGAGAAGTTAAGACCTCATCTCCTTCTACAGGTGTGCAGTGGAGAGAGCAAATAAATAGAATCAATCTACTGTTTTTTTTTGTACCAGTTCTCTTAAATATTCCTAATATTAAAGGTCCTGAGTTGACTCCTAATGCATCTTAGCATATATAACATTTCACCATAAAATTGTACCTTAAAGCTCCACTGACATCATCTTTTAACTTTCCGTAACATGGCACAACATATATATATATATCAGAGGTGGGGACTCGAGTCACGTGACTTGGACTCGAGTCAGACTCGAGTCATTAAAATCACGACTTGAGACTTGACTTGAAAAAATGCTGAAAGACTCGGACTTGAATTAGACTTGCACGCCATTGACTTGGGACTTGACTTGACTTGAAGCTTTTTACTTGAAAAGACTTGATATTTTAGTCAAGTCAAAATTTTAAAACACGTTATAAAGTGGCCGCATTAATTATTTTCACTCATTCCGTATTAACAGTCAGGCGCATTAACAGTCAGGCGCAGACCGGGCACCCCACACTCCGTATGTATGTGTGTGTGCGTGGCTTTGAAAAAAAACAACGCAAGCTACAGCTGAGGGACCAATATGCTTCCACAAGTAGTTTCTTTTGGGTACACAAGTTATGAGCATTCACAAAGAGCGGTAAGTAGCACTTTTATTTTGTTGTGAGATAGTTGACTTTAGCTAACAGCTAACTTCGTGTTAGCATGTGTACTCCGGGCTACATGTTAGCTCAGGAAGCCGGTGGATAGTGAACTGTTTTGTCTGTTATAACTTTTCAAATGGCGGCGTGACGGTCGCATGTTGCACAGAACCCAACATGTTTTTATCAATACTGATATGTGAAATTGGCTGTAGATTTAACCCCACTTGGCCAGACAAATATTTATTATACCATCACATCTAAATTCAAAACCACTCCACTTTATTTGCAATGTTTTTGAGTTTTGCATGTGGTTTATTTTTTTAAAACAGACCAAATACAGTGACTGTCGCAAAAAACGATCAGAGGTCAATCTTAATATATATTATATATTAAGATTGACCTCTGATCGTTTTTGCTAAAACAATGTTAAATTAATTAGAATTCCTCTCAAAAACAGTTTAAAATTAGCGCCATTTTTTTAACACGATAAATAGGGATTTCGCCGTCGCAGGATGATGACGTCATAACAAGAATTTTCTCTACTGCGCAGCTTGAAAACAATGGAGGAGCTACAAACTCGATCCGTCCAATTTAGCCATTTAAAAGTTAATTTTTTAGCGGATTGTCTTCAGAGAAGCCAAAGTTATTTCCAGTAAACAGCAGGTTATAATGTTTTTCAGCTCCTGCTGGTTTTTGGAGACCTTCACTTCATGAGGTGAGCTGCTGTGTGGAGTTACATGAGCTGCATGTGGACGAGGCAGAAGTAATTCTACAACATGTACATCGTCTCCACAGCACTGAAATGGTAATATATTAGTTAATGTTTCTAATAATTATTCAACATTATTAGTTATTAGTTTGTGTACAAAACGATTTGCACAGGCTCCTGCAGCTGTTGATTACTTTGCTTCAATTTGTCAGCTTTGTTATTTAATCCAGTCAACATGTTTACAATACTTCATATTTATTTTTCTATTTAATTTGGACACCCACACACCCACTACACAGCTGCTTCAGACTGCTGCCATCAGGGAGGAGACTGAGGAGTCTCCAGGCTCGAACCAGCAGACTGAGAGACAGCTCTGTTCATCAGGCAGTCAGAATGCTAAACACTCTGCCTGCTCTGCCCCCCTCCCATTTGAACTGCCTTAACACTAAAACTTTCTCACACATTATCACTCAACACAAAGTTTTTCACTAAACTCTCGGTCATGTGCTCATACAGTTTGCACTACTTCTCATACTTGCACTAATGTCTGTATTACATCACTGCCTATAATCATAATACTGTTTACATTCTCTGTTTACATTTATTAATACTGTTTACTTTTATTACTACTGCTTACATGTAATTACTACTGTTTACATTTATTTACACTACTCTAATATCTACACCACTGCTGGTACATATACAGTGTGCTCTGAACGGTCTTATTTAGGGATGCCCAATGTGCCTTACTGCATATGCCACTTTTTGCCTCTATAACAACATCAACTACTACCTCATACATATACTGTGTACATTGACTCATACGCTGCTTTGCCACTTTGCAAATGTCAATGCTAGAAACCTTTAGTTTATTTTAGTTATACTTTTTATACTCTTTTTGTGCTAGTATGCAAAAACTCAGGACAGTATTATGTTCATTAAATGTTTAATGTTTTAGTTTTAGAGTTGGTGTGGATTTTCATGCTCTTGCACTATATGGGGAGCCGTTTTAGCCAAAATTAAATAAATAAATAAAATGGATAAAAATTGTGATAAAAATGGTTAAAATGGTGAAATAAATAGTTATTTGTCATTCATTAACCTATTTTCACCTATTTTCCCACTTTTACTTAATCAAATTTTCATTTACCAATTTTTCCATTTTTACTTACCTCTTTTACCATTTTTACTTAATCAATTTTCATTTACCTCTTTTCCCATTTTTACTTAATCAATTTTTCATTTACCTATTTTCCCACTTTTACTTAATCAAATTTTCATTTACCTATTTTCCCATTTCCCACTTTTACTTAATCAATTTTTCATTTGCCTATTTTCCCATTTTTACTTAATCAATTTTTCATTTACCTATTTTCCCACTTTTACTTAATCAATTTTTCATTTACCTCTTTTCCCACTTTTACTTAATCAATTTTTCATTTACCTCTTTTCCCATTTTTACTTAATCAAATTTTCATTTACCTATTTTCCCATTTCCCACTTTTACTTAATCAATTTTTCATTTACCTCTTTTCCCATTTTTACTTAATCAAATTTTCATTTACCTATTTTCCCATTTCCCACTTTTACTTAATCAATTTGTCATTCACCTATTTTTCAATTTAACAAGTTTTTCTTTTGTCTTTTTCCATTTACCTGATTTGGTATTTCCCATTTTCATTAATCAATTTCTCATACAATCCCTTTTACCCATTTTTCTTTCACCTATTTTTCATTCAACATCTGTTTGAAAAACTTTTCATTTTCCCATTTGTTTATTTTCCTTATTTATTTAGTATTTCCTTATTTTCTTATTCATTTCACGCAAATTTGGGAAAAGAATAAATGCAAATGAGGAGAGGCGTCATCGGTGTACAATGGCAGCCCATTGGTTGGTTAGATACAACTGCAGCACGGAGCTTCTCTGACTGGACTTCTTCCCCTCCGTAAAGCAGTCTAGCAATGGCGAGTTACAGAAGCCACCGTTTCCTGTTTTGGACTTTCAGAATAAAAGCTTGCTTCTCGACGCCGCAGTGTGTAGAGACGCAAAGTTCGCGCTGTTGCTCTTGTTTTGAAAATAAATACCTTCGTGTCTTTGAACGGACGTGAAAGCTTTATGGAAGCGTCCGTTTGTTTTGGTGAAGCAGAGGGAACAGCACGTTCCGTCTCAAACTTGTCCTAAATGCTGATAAAACAAAATCGTTCTTTAGTTTTAGCAGGTCGTTTTCGTAAATGAGCCCATGAGGCTCTATAAGATTTACCTGACTAGATAAAGGTTGAATGAATACGAAGCTGAAGTTAGCTTCCGATTCCAGCTTCCAATTCGGCAAATGACTAAAGGGATATTACAACTAATTTTTCAGTACCTTGAGCGGGTTTAATCTGCTCTAGCTCAAAAACTACAACACCTAGACTCTTCAAACCAGGACTAGATTATTCTACACTAATAGAAGGATATATAAAACTAAGTTTGAGCTTTGTGAAACCTTTTTCTGATTTGTGAAACTTCAACAAAGTTTGTTTTTTTTTATCATTTTTAGGCTACTGCACCATATTAGACCTGGTCCAGCTCAGAAACCACAACACCTGGACTCTTCAAACCAGGACTATATTATTCTAGACCAGGGGTCTGCAACCTGCGGCTCTGGAGCCACATGCGGCTCTTTGGCCCCTCCGCATTGGCTCTTGCAAGTTTTGACCAAAATTAACATCCTGCTGAATTTTCTCTCGCTCCGTTGCATATTTGTTTATATGTTAATAAAACGTCCTAATAAAATAAAATAAAACCATGGATCGCTGGTCCAACACACCAGAAGACCAGGAAATCTGATGGGACTCGGGCAGCAACTTAAAACCTGACTTTAATTCTCTCGTGACAACCTGAGGCATTTCCTTATCAGCGGAGGGAGAGGAGGAGGAGGAGGGAGCGAACACTTGACTTTTGGCCAAAAAAACAAAAGAAAACTCCAGATAAGGGATTAAGAAGGGGAGATCAATACATTTGTGTCATTTATACAACAGTCCTGCATCGCTTTGCATCGCTTTGAATGAGAACATGCGGCTGCTCGCTAGCTGCGCTGGGACAGGTGGGGGCGTAGGTTAGGGGCCAAAAA